>APFE030437271.1:89178-153699 GCA_000404065.3 Pinus taeda | reverse complement strand
ACTAGGGCAGTCGATATCTTGCAAACCGTTCATCGGATTGACTTCATTCCACCACCAAAAGTTGCGGCTTTCAGAGGAGGTTTAGATGAACCTACAACACGGTTCCAAAGAGGAGATCTTCTAGGCCACGCAATTCAATCTTTACTTCTGCAGTTGCAGCTTCAAATACAACGGCTTCCGGTTTCACATGTGAGAGAGAGAGAGACCCATTTCAGTGCAGTAGAGAAGAGACTCATATCTGCGCAGTAGAGAGAGAGAGATGTGATGAGATGAGTGAAAATGAGGAAAAGTCCTCTTATATTTATACACAACGTTGGTAGGTGAATAGATGTGACTGTTGGGCTTCTGAGCCTACATGATTTGTAGGTCAGCTTGATAATAATTCCACAATCAAAATTTCATATCTCCATGAATACTTATCGGAATCGGATGATCTTTATATCAATCCTACACCTCTCGACGAGAGGAATGTAGTAAAAATATTATCAGCCATGAATAAGATGACCCACATGAAGTTTTTCCCTGTTGCCAATTTTAACAAAAAATCACTTGGATGGATGGCCAAATATCATTGACAGAATCAATGATATTGACCCATAATTGTTCCTTGGCTTGGCCAAGGGGTTCCTCCAAGGTCAATTCCTTCTCCAAGATTTTTATTCTTTCATTCATTCTGGTTGATTTTTGTATTTCCTCTTTATGCATTATCTATGTAAGCTTGTAGTTAGTCTTTAGACTGGTTACATTTTCCTTGATCTTGTTCATTTTTGTGGTCTGAATGGACATGTATTCCATTGCATTGACCACTTTACTAGCCTCATCACCTGTTGACCTTGTTGCTGATGTAGACGTTGTAGAAGTTGGGAGGGTTGTAGCCATTGGAGCTGTAGGAGCTAAGGATACTTCCAAAGTGGAGGGTACCGTAGTAGTAACTGTTGGGATAGCAGTGGTAGGGGCGGTCTCAAGACTAGCTTGTTTTAACTATATCAAGCTATCTAACTCCTTTTCCATTTCCTTCAATTGGTCATTCAATTGTAAAACTAGGTCCATCATCTCTTTCTAATGTGTTTAGCTCTCCAGGACCTCTTTTGTCTATGGGTTCTCTGAATGAGGAGGTTTTAATTGTTTTTTAAGAGCTGAAATGTCCTCATTCTTCTTCTTCATTAACTTTTTAGCAGTCTTGATGTAATTTAGATCATGTCCCGGCTCAATTACCAAGTCCTCCAATGACTTGATCCTATTGTCCTTGGCATGTAAGGAGGCCTTTTCCAATTTATATTAGGTTGTAATTTTATCCAATGAATTCTGCAGCTTATGTGTAACCATGGCCTTCCCTATCAAGGTGGGGTAGATCATCTCTCCAACCTACTTGTGGAATTCAATCTGGTCATTGGGATGAATATCCTTGGCCAACACCTTGAAGTCGGTTTTTCTATAGTCAACTGATGTTTTTAGCTATTGAACAGTAGGCTGCATGAAGGACACTTGCATTTTTCCTGCTTTGATATCAAAAGCTGACATCAACCTACTCTGATTAGCTAGTGTGTGCTTGAATTATTAGGCATATGTTTCAGCCTTCAACTCCTCATTTCTCAACTTGATCTCCTTGTACCTGTCCTTGATATATTTTTCCTTATCTATTGGACTGTTGAAAGAAGAAACCTCAACTGTCTCTCAATCAGTTGAGTGTTAGATGTTGATGGTTGTTGTGTTTCTCCTGAAGTAGTTGTTCCTTTGGTTCTTTCCACCATTTTATCAGTGTTGGTGATTTCCACTAATTCAATGGTCTATTCCTGTTCAGTTACAGGATTCAGCTTGGGCCTTTTCCTTAGCTCAAAGTGCTCATCTATGGTTTCCATAATAGAAATGGGACCCTCCTCCCTGTTTCTCTTCGGGTTTCTCTCCTCATTTGTTGGGGTCTATAAAATAGGTGGAATATTCATTGGTTCCCCTACTTTTGTAACCTACAGGAAAGAACTTTCATCAATTTGCTTTTCTACATCAATCAGTATATTTTCTACATCCACTATTGTGTTATCCATGTCAATTAGAGTGTTTTCCAACCATTATGAATGGTTGGAAAACCTCTCAATATCCGGTCTAGGATGGTGGATGAAAGGTCCCAATTTGACCTTGATTCTCAACTTATTTATGACTCCATAAGGGTCATGCTGCCACATAAAGTTACTCCTGAATTTCATTTATTGTAGAATCTTATCTGCCTCTGGTCCAACTTCTCTATTATTACAAATGAATGGGCACAATTGTTTTTTCATTTTAAATTGGGTTTTCTTCCTGGCTGCTAGGAAGTTGACTTCATCAGAATTGATGATCTGCCTAAAATATTCTAGTGCAAATATCCTCATAGGGAGGTATTTGGGCAACATGTAAGGGGAAAGTTGGCATCCATAAATTCTAATCTGTGTGTGGTTTTGGTAGAGATACCAATCTCCCAGTTTATTTTTCTTGGCCAACTGTAACACCCTCTTGATCTCTTGGTTGATTCTAGGTCGAGGGCTATTGGTTAGCATGTTCATGACTTGATGGACAAATGGATCAATGAAATCCTTAAAAGTGAATGTAGTGTAGTATTTCTGGATCAAGTGTGTCCAGTAAATAACTGACCTTAGATTCCCTTTGGTATCCAACTTCTGGATGCTGACAGGGAATTTCTCTAATTGATAATATAAAAACATGTGAAATAATACAGAAGAATACTTGAAGACTCTCTCATTTGGTAGTTGGGTGAACTATTCATGCATCCTGTCTGCAATGAACTAGGGATAGTTGTAAATCACATTAGGAGGCTTGCCCGGGCTAAAAATGGGGAGGAAGGAAAGGACAACCTCATCCACATGCTCATTTGTGGTATATCCTAAGATGCATGAGAGCATGGTAATAATTTGTTTGCCTCTCTCTGAAAAATGGTGGCAGCATAAGGGGGACTATCTGTGGGAGTATAACAGCCCTCTATGATGAAAGTTTTGAAAATGTGGGCTATTTTGGCTGGTCTAACTTGACATATAGGTCCAGCAAACCTCCAATAGACAATGGGGTCTCATTATGGATTGGTTAGACCTGCAACATTTGGATAATAGACTTTGCAGTGATATTAAATAACACTTGCTAGGTAGGGGTGATAATAGCCCTTTGGTTAGGAATGTAACAGGCATGACAGAAGTGGATGATGTCAAGGAATGGGTGTACTTCTAGGAAAAAATACTTGGGAAAATTAGAATCCCAAAGTTGAATATCACTGTTCTGGTTTAGGAATCTGTCCTTACTCCAGCGGTGGAGATTTAGAAGGTAAGCTGGGGAAGCAATGTCCTTTATTTGAAAATCATTGTTTACCAATGCTAGGTGGTCGATGTCCAAGTGAGGAGTTTGCAGATGTATCATGTCTAGAGAGGTTTGGGAAGCCATAATTGGGTGTAGAGATAGGAATTCGGCTTGTAGTGGTTGTAGAAGTGAGGTTTGGAAGCCGTGGAATAGTGGGAGGGTAATTACAGTTTACAAACAGGGTTTGGGTCGTAGAAATAAATTTCTCCTCAATTCAGGCACATTTCTTAGTTAATTTTAATTAATTAATCGTTCAATTAAACTGTGCGTTTTAAAATTGAGAGGGTCATTTTTGTTTTTCTCAAGAATACCTTGAATTTGGCGGTCTAGCTTGCAAACTGGGTTTAATGGTGAATGCAAATGGTACAGTGGCTTCAACTATGAACTGGTTGCTTGAATTAGGTGTTCGGAGCTTCTTCAGGTGGCAAACGGTGGTCAATTTGGTCGCAGAGGTTCAAGGTGTTGCAAAATGGCTTCAGCAACAATTGCAATGAAAAATGAGCGAAAAGAGTGAATTGGACCTTTTCTGGATTTTTAATGGGCAACGGTCACATTTTGGCACGGAAAATATAAATGAACAGTGGGCAGTTTTTGGCTTGGGCAGGGAGGTGGTTTTCTCGGCCATCGCACTGATTTTGGAGGGTAGGTGGTATTTTCACGAGCACACGATCTAACCTGGTGTAGCCACGTTGCAAAAAAGTGCCCAAGCAAAACTGTGAATTTCACGTGCTCTAGGGTTGCTATCGGTTGGACAGTGAACCCGCGCAATATAGATGTGCACCGTCGGATCTGGGGGTAGGAGATCAAACAGCTGTCATGTGGTTAAGTTGCACAGAGGGAATTAGGAAAGCGATTTGCGGGTCCCGGGACTTAATTACAGCAAATTGTAATTAATTAGTGTATAAGGTCGGGATTAAATATAATCAGCGAGTAATTAAAATGGGACCAGGGGTTGTGTGGTGGGGTTTTTTAACTGCACCAAGGGTTGGTGGGTTAAAAAGGCATTTCGAGGAAATATGAAGCGGGGAAATTAATTAGATAATGTGGGGGGATAAAAACTTAGGATAAGGGGGTTTTTATGCATTTTTGAAGGGAAATGGAGAAATTAATAAGGGGGGAAGATAATATTTGCAATGGAAAATGGATTTCACACTAGGGAAAAGGGGTTTTGGATAGAGGGGATGATTTTTGAAGGGTAATTACTAGGGAAATGAATGAAACCAAATGGTTAAGGGTCAACATGAAAGGAAAAATTGGATTTATAACTGATAAAGGGATAATGGGGAAATTAGCAAATAAGCATGTCGGGGCATAGTGAAATGAGGGGAAATTAGTTAAACCAACTTTTGAACATATTTTCTTTCTCATACATGCTCTTGCATATGAAACATAGGATTAAGCATGATAAATGTGCTTTTGACTCAGCAACATTGTGCATTTGCAACCTTTCTTCCACCTACCCTTTATTTATCCTAACATTGTTTCTTCATTTTATTGGTGCATTTGATCTTGTTGACCCTTTATTTCCTTTTGTTTTGGCAATCAAACTATCTAATTATAATCTCATAACTTCCAATGGCTTGGATTAAACTGATGAGCTCATTTTTATTCTCTACCTAACTACTGATCTGCCAAGGTTAAACAGTTTCGCCAGATCTTTATTCTCTATCTATCAACATGAAATTTAAAGCATGAATGAGTAAATATTAAGATATTTCACCATCATGGATTGTGGCATTTCTAACAAGTTGCACACAACCTTATTTTGCATAGTAAAGTAAAAAATAGTGGCATTTGAATTTGCACACTTTCATGATCTGTTTTATTCCTTTTTTGGGGTTCATATTTTTCACTTTTTTTTTATCTTTTTCTCTTTCTTTTTTACCTTTGATTATTCTCTTAGGACATACCCTCTTTACATTTTTTAATTTTTTAATATGGAAAACATTTTGTAGAAAGCAAAAGTATGTACAATATTACAAGACTAACCATAGCCAATTCAAAATTATGAATCCTATTATTATAGGACCCTAATAGTGGCTCCACATGGGGATGGAATTTCCTGATGAAATGTTAAGAACTTTAAGATCAGTATCCTTTGAAACCGTAACTGTAGTTAACTTGTAAACTATTCTTCTGTGATTATGCTTTATTCATAATTATGATGGTGAACCCTTCAAAGCTTAGGGCCCCCTCTCTGGGCTTCAACTTCAAAAGATTACCATCCAATCCAATCTAAACTCTGCAATGTTATATACAATGAGTAAAGTAAAGTGAACTACTGTTAATCTGTGGATAAGTAATGCTTCAGCATTCTACCATTGACAGGTCCTCCTGGTAAATTTGTTTTATCTAACTCTCTGAAGAAAAATGCATTGTTACCTCTGTAACCATAAATGATATAAGGGCCTTGCCATAGGAAATCAAATTTGTCATGTTTTCCCTTGTCTTCTCTTCTAGAATCCCATTTAAGTACTTTGTCACCTATGTAAAAATCATCAGCTTTAACCTTTTTGTCAAAAATCTTTTTTATTTTGTTAAATGATCCTAAAATAAAATATTATCATAGGTTGGAATAAAATAATTATTAATTTAAGATATTAAATTAATAATTATTATTCTAGAATGTTTAATTATTTAATGGAGACATTTAGAATTAGTATATTGTTGTAACAAGATATGACTCTCCAAATGTGTCATATCTTAGGCTCTATTTTAGGAGATTAGTTATCTAGTTGTTTTAAATAGCATTTATTGTAAATGGAAACTTGTTATTTAATAAGTGATCCATAATTAGAGGTAGTTAGGACATTGAGCTTATAAATATCTCATTGCAAGAGTGTTTGGTTGTTCGGGTGTAAACTCTTGCAAAATCAAATATGTAATTATTTTTTTCTGATTAATAAAATTACGTGTCTGAGGACACTTCTACCATTATTGTGGTATGAGAGCTCTAGTAATGTTGCAGTGGATGTGAGGAGGAGATTCCAGCTCTACAAGTTTTTGAAAAACTCCATTGAATTGATCAGCGAATGATTGGTATGAACTTGTCCAGTTTTATGTTCAAAAGAAAAAAAATATTATTATTTTAGTGATTTTAGATTTTTTTAAATATGAAAATCAATTGTAAGAATTACTGCTGCCACCATGTACTGTCAAATTGAATGTTTGACCCGTTATTGGGGAAGATTTTGGAGAATAACAAGACACTTGCAGAGTCTAGAGTTCATGTCGATGAGCTTCCTGGTGAGGTTATTACAATGCATGTTGTTGTGCACCCTCCTTCATCAGACAAAAACGGTGAGAAACAACTGGCGAATGCTCCAAAGAAGAACAGATGTAGATGCATGATTATGTAAAGCAATACAAAGCTGCAGAGTATTAAGGTCCTTTCAGTATGGAATTTGTATGTTCTTGAGCACATGTATTGTTACTGAGCAAGATCCAGTGGACTTGGACCAGGGACTGCTGTTTATGTGGGACCAGTTTATATTAAAATATTTTTTTTGCTTCCACTTCTGTAACAACCATTTTTTCTTTTCATTATTTGTCCTTCTAATCATTAAAATATTTGATCTTATACAACAGCCTAAACTAGAGGCATAAACCAGAGGCATTAGATGCCAAATTAGAAGGCCACGAGCGGCCTTGATGGCATCAAGAACGAATCCGTCGATCTTGAACGGATTCCTATCGTGGGAGTTGTTGACCCAGTCTAGAGAAATGGTTGTCATTCAAATTACCCCAATTATCGTGTGAAAGAGCAGTAACATTGGTAACTCTGAGGAAGACTGCATAAAGGATATCGTTGTCAATTCACTATTCATGGAGAAAGCATAGCATAAAAACAGAGGGCGCAGTGTGAAAAGTCAATGCTATTGAGAATCTGGCAATTTATAGCTGCAAAGACTGAGTGAATTTCTGTTCGGCATGCTTGTGGAGGAGATCCTTAGTGCTATGTTGGTATGAGCAAATCATGTCTCCCAATTAGCTTGCAGACATCCAACCATTTACGTTATTAAGTGTGCAGGTATTGACCTTTCTCAGCATCGATCCCATCATCTAACGGAAGATCCCAGTAGCTTGCTATCATTATTTTCTGTATTTTCTATTGTTTCATGAAGTTGAATATGCATCAATTGCTGCCAACTTGTGGGCACGATTCTATAAGGAATTCATGTTAGTAACACACAACATTTGTAAGGGAGCTGCAGAATGGAATTTTACAAACAGACTTAGTTGCGCTCGAGAATGTCAGATCGACAGCCATGGTAGCAGTCCTTATTCAGATTTACTTTACAATGAACCTGCAAACGCGACAATCAGAGTGAAGCCTGTCAGTGTAAAGCCAGCTTGAAGCCTGTTAGTGTAAATCTAGAGTGAAGCCTGTCAGCTTGGATCATAAAAAAAAAAAAAATTGTAATATAAGGCATATTGTATTTTGGAGAGATCTGGTGATTTTTTAATTTTGGGAATTTATTGTTTGTGGAGTAATAAGGTGATTTGTAAATTTTTGGAGTAATAATGGGATTTCAATTGTAATTTTTTGAAGGGATAAGTGTAACTCAAAGTAATTTTACTTTGAGGGGGGGTAAACTTTTTTTTTTACCAGGTTTTGAAAGAGCATTGCTGTAACAGTCAAATTTTGAAAGTTTCCTTGTAAATATTTGAGAAATTGACTAGAGCCAAGTACAAAGCTCAGTAATTTTTCTCCTGCTTCAATGATTATATGAGGGTCAAGGCCAAGCCCCGATAGATTGTTTTTTTTTGCATAGTGTGTTGTGTGTTGTGTTGCCCATCTTGACATTTTTTTTTATTCTTGGTGTGAAGCTTCAACACTACAATGTCAAAGTTGATTAATTTGTTTTCTGATTCTGACAAACTTGAAGGCACAAAATCTTATAAAACATGGCACCATCTCATCGAAAGCACTCTCATTTACAATGAATTATGGCAGGGTATATGTGATGGGGATATTAAGCTAAATAAACCCACAGATGCAACTGCACTAGAAAAATGGGAAGTTAAGAATTCCAAAGCCTTAGCTCTTATTAAATCTTCTGTCATTGATGAAATGTATGTCCATATAGAAAATGCTACAGATGCATGGTATGCTTTGAAAACTTTTAAAGACCTCTTTGATACTCAGCCTGAATCAAAGAATGTTGATCTACAATTAAAATTGTTGCAACAAAAATTGACTGAAGGAGGTGATGTTCTTGAATATATCTCAAGACTTAAGAATATTAGGTAGGAAATCATTAATGTTGGTTTTCCAGCAATAGATGATAGTTTTATGGTAACAATTGTAATTGCTGGACTTCCTTCTTCCTACACGCATTTTTTGGAGACTCTACAATTAACTAGGAAATTAGAGAAACTAAAGTTTGATGAGCTCTGCGAAATTTTGACCCAACATGATAAAACCTTTGGGAAGAAGAAGAAAGTTGGTGAAGATGTTTTTTCACAGAGGCCAACACTAGTAAATCATCAGCGGATAGTTCTCGAGGCAGAGGCAGAGAGAATTTCAATCCGAATAAAGCAGCACATAATGTACAAAGTCGAGGTCGAAGCCAAAGGAAAGGAAACAACCTTAATAGAGGCAGCAGTTCAGGAAGGAGTAATTTTCAAGGTAGAGGAAACAACTAAGGAAGAGGCAATTTTCAAGGACAAGGAAATAATAATTAAGGTAGAGGACAACCTCAACATAGAAGTCAAAGCAGAGGAAGAGGACAATCTTCAGGAAGAGGAAGAGACTTAAGTCAAATTGTGTGTCGAAGATGTAACAAAGTTGGACATTATGCTGAAGATTGTCGAACTTCTCTTAATAAAATTCCCAAGTTTCAGCAAAACTTGAAACTTTCAAAATTTGAAGGGGGGGGAAAGGTGGACAGTACAACTTACAAACAGTTGATTGGTAGCTTGATTTATTGGACAAATACTCGCCCTAATCTATCTTATGGAGTCAATGTTCTTTCACGTTTTATGTAGGAACCACGAGATAGCCACTAGAATGCAGCCAAAAGAGTTCTTCGATATATCCAAGGAACAAAAGATTTTGGTCTTCTTTACACAAGGACTAAAAAATTTGTACTTGGTCGATATTCCGATGCCGACTTTGCTGGAAGTATTGATGATCGAGCATCAGCATCAAGTTATTTAATGAACATGGGGTCAGCAGCAGTATCTTGGAGTTGTAAGAAACAAGCTACAGTGGCCACTTCTTCAGCAGAAGCAAAGTACATTTTAGCATGGGAAGCAGCATGTGAAATTTTTTGGTTGCGCAAAATTTTGGAGGACTTGGGATTTTTCAGGCAGAAGCTACATCATTATTCATTGACAGCAAGTCAGCCATCAAACTTTCCAAGAACCTAGTTTTTCATTCAAAGACAAAGTATGTGGACACCAAGTATCATAATATCAGATCTCTCATTGCCAAAGATGTCCTCAAGCCAGTTTATTGTCCTTCCGAAGATCAGATCTCCGACATTTTCAAGAAACCATTTGGCAGAATAAAATTTACTAAGTTCAGGGATGAACTTGGTATCTGTTGTAATGTATATTTGGATCATAGGGGGGAATGATATATGATCCAAAAATAAAATATTATCATAGGTTGGAATAAAATAATTATTAATTTAAGATATTAAATTAATAATTATTATTCTAGAATGTTTAATTATTTAATGGAGACATTTAGAATTAGTATATTGTTGTAACAAGATATGACTCTCCAAATGTGTCATATCTTAGGCTCTATTTTAGGAGATTAGTTAGCTAGTTTTTTTAAATAGCATTTATTGTAAATGGACACTTGTTATTTAATAAGTGATCCATAACTAGAGGTAGTTAGGACATTGAGCTTATAAATAGCTCATTGCAAGAGTGTTTGGTTGTTCGGGTGTAAACTCTTGCAAAATCAAATATGTAATTATTTTTTTCTGATTAATAAAATTACATGTCTGAGGACACTTCTACCATTATATTTTATCCTGGATTTCTTGTGATTTGACATAGACTTCTTCTCTGGTTTGTTGCAAGTGTATTGTCTAATTTATCCTCCTCTAGATATCATTTGGTTCTACTTGCAACTCTTGGATGATCTTCATCATTGGTACTCCTATGGAGGATGGAAAAACATCATCCATACCATATACTAAATGATAAGGAGATGTACCAATGGAATTTTTGGTAGTTAGTCTGTCTGCCCATAAGGCATTGACCAACTTTTTGTTATGTGTCTTCTTGTTGTCTTCCAGTAGTTTCTTAATGATATTGACAAGGCTTTTGTTTGAGGATTCTGCCAATCCATTACCTTGAGGGTAATAGGTATTGGAATGGCCCAAGGTGATGTGATATTTGTTACAAAAGTCTACCATTTTCTTGGATTTAAAAGTATTTGCATTATCAGTAATGAGCTTTTGGGGGCACCCAAATCTTGATAGGAAATTATTTTCAAGAAATGAGATAATGACAGAGTTAATGGCTTGTCTAGAAGGGATGGCTTCTATCCATTTGTTAAAGTAATCAGTGGCTGTCAAAATCCATTTATGTTGAGCTGAGGAGATTGGGTGAATTTCCCCAATGAAGTCTAATGCCCATTGTTTAAATGGCACTGCAGTGGATATGGGTTTGAGTGGTAAAGATAAAATCTTCCTCTTTCCCTCAAATATCTAACACTTATGACAAGAGGTCACATGTTTCTTAACATCTGTAAAAGGAGTGGGCTAGTAAAAACCGGCCCTTAGGATCTTATCAGCAATTATTTTTCAATACATGTGTCCTCCACAATCTCCCGCATGAAATTATTGCATAATTTTATCAGCTTCATCTTTTAGTAAACAGTTTAATAGAATACCACCATTGTCTTTCCAAAATAAAGCATTCTCTATGATACAATATTTCAATGATTTTATTTTCAAAAATCTAGCTTTAGTTCTAGATAAACCAGGAGGAGCTTGTAAGTTTAGTAAAACAAATATGATATCTGCATACCAAGGTGAATCTGTAAAAGGTTCACTGATCTGTGGAGTCGTCATTTCTTCCTGATCATCTAGGGCACCAATGAAATTTATATCTAAGGCTTGAGTTTGGCTAAACCTTGAGTTTCGCTAAACCTTGGCCTTTGATAAGTTTTCTAGGCTTTATTTCTATGTAATATTCTAAAATAGTGGCAATTCATTTGCTGCTCTTTCCTTCAAGCCCATTTTGTGTCAAAATGTCCTTTACTACTGAATTTGGAACATAAGTAATGATGTGTGAATACAAGATGTACACTCTAAAATCTTTAATAGCCTTCACTAAAGCTAGTGCTTGTTTTTCCATTATGTTGTACTTTAGTGTGGCATCTCTTACAGATTTAATGAAAATGTAATAGGTTTCTTATATCCTTGGTCATTCTTTTGCAACAAGACTTTTGCAATAGTATGTTCTGAAGCAAAAGAAAAAATTATAAAATCTTTCTGAAAATTAGGACTTATAAGGACTAGAGTTTTGGTAAGGTCTTCTTTGATGGTCTCAAAAGATTGTGTAGCCTCTACAGTCAATTTAAGTGTTGAATATTTCCTTAACATGTTATTTAGTTCTTAATTAATTCTACTAAATTTGAAATGAATCTCCTAAGAAAATTTATTTTTCCTAAAAATGACTGTAATTCTTTGATGTTTCTAGGATGAGTGATGGTGAGGATAGCTTCTATTCTAGCTGGATCTATTCTAATTCCATCTTTGGATATTATATGTCCCAAGAGTTTACCTTCTTCTAGACCAAAAAGTGTCTTTTTGGGATTTAAGGAAATGCCAAATTTTCTGCATTTAATGAAAACTCTTCTAAGGTGGTCTAGATGTTCATTATCAGATTTAGAAAAGATTGTGATTTCATCATGGTAAACAACTAGAAAGTCATGGATTTCTTTGGAAAAAGTTATATCCATAGCTCTTTGAAATGTTTCTCCTGCATTCATTAATCCAAAAGGCATCTTTAAATACATGAAAGTATCCCAAGGAGTAGTAAATGTAGTCTTTTCTTGGTCCTCTGGTTGAACTAAGATTTGGTTGTATCCAGAAAATCCATCAAGCAATGAAATTCTGGATGAACCAAATACCCTCTGAAGAGTGTGGTCCATTTTTGGGAGAGGATAGTTGTCTTTCAATGAGACTTTGTTCAAGTTTCTAAAATCAACACAAGGCTTGATTTCTCCTGTCTTCTTCCTAGTAGTGACTAAGTTTGAGACCCAATATGAATATCTAATGGGAGCTATGATTTGGGCATCATACATCCTTTTTACTTCCTTTTCAATTGATGGCATAAGAATTGAATTAATTCTCCTAAGCTTATTTTTATAATGTGATCTGGATTTAAACAGAAACACAAAAAATTATAAAGATAACCATAAACACAGAGATGCAGCAGAAATAACACTTCATTTCATTAATGTAAAATATTGAAATATGCTTACAAACAAAAATGGAAATAAACCAGCTAGGGTAATGGTAGCTTATCTCTGAGAAGAGATGTGGTGGATACATGCCTCTGAACTGTGTTACAATGAGGCTCAAAGGCCTATTTATTGTTGAAAAACAATGGAAAACCATTAACATCCCAAAACCTAACCCTAGAAGATGAAACGTCAAATTGTGGGCCCCGTTTTGGGTAAGTTGGTACATCAACTTCTCGGGGTCATAACTTTGGCACCCAATCTTCATTTGACACATACAATAGCTCGTTAGAAAGTTATATCTAAGAACTACAACTTTAGGAAGAGTAACATCAGTCCATGGACCCATGTTGCTCCCAGATTTCCCAATAAACATCGTTTAGGGCCTCAAAACGGCTCTGGAAGTTCAGGAACCGAAAAAATGCTAAAAATAGTAAATTGTGCTATAATTACGGAAACTGAAAAATTGAAAGAGATAGTTGTGGAGGTTCAAGTGGGATAGGTGGGTGGCCACCAACATCCACCTAGATCATTCCTCCCCCTTAGGAATAAATTTTCCCCATTGCATTGAGTTCCTCCATCTGCTAAACTTGGCCCCTGGTGAGCTGTTCTTCAATCTCGGATGTGTTCAGTAATGGTGGGAAGCCTGGTCGAGGGCAGTACACATTGAACACTTGGTGCAGGCAAAGGAATAGAGGAATGTTGTGCTCCAAAGCATTATTCCTCGCCACCTTGGTACTAGTGTAAGGACCATGTCAGAGTGGTTGGAGCTTCTGATGGGCTCTCGTAAGGCATTATTTCTGCAGATGCAACCAGAATTTGTTGCCCACCTGAAACTTGTGTGGTACCCCTGTGGGTGAGGAGACATTGTTCCTGTGTTCTTTCATGACCGTATCCCTCTTTTGCTGCTGATACTACGTGGAGGAACCTTTCGTGGGGGTCATGAATGTGGCGACAGTCTTCCCCTTACTTTGGGAGCGAACCAGAGAGAAAATTAATTTCCTAGTCTGGGATATGAGCTTGTTGCCTTTCTTGGCAGTGATCAAAGAGGTGGCAGTGGGTGAGGCTACCTCCGGTATCCTGTATAATGAATTACTCAAAAAAAAATAACAGCGTGAGACCTTGACTTATACACAGCATGCTGCCTCCACAAGTATGGTTGGCCTAATAATACATCACAAACATCCAAAGGTGTAACATCACACAATACCTTGCCTGTGAAGGGTTTGATGTTGTAGGGAAGGCGACACTACTGGTGAACTCAAAGATCTCATCCTTGGTGAAGCCACTCGATACTGTACAATTGTGGGTGTGGTGTAATCAGTAGGCCCAACTGCTTCACGACCTCTGCTGAAATGAGGTTCTTTTGGCTGCCACTGTCGACAATGAATTGCAGCGGTGAACCCTTCACCCACATTTGTTAGTGGAAAATATGTTCCCCCTCCTCTGGATCTTCGGGCTCATTCTTCTGGATCTTGGCGGTGGCAACAGTGGCACTAGGCTCTGCGTCAATTATTTGCTTCCCTATGCTATTCCCCTTATCGGGTTCTGACTCAGGGTTGAAACATGCTTCTGATTCGGAAGCCTTCAACTCGACCACCAGCGAATGCTTGGTCCGACACTCACTTGTGTTGTGAGTGGGGCTCTTATGTAACTCACACCACTTTCCTATGTCCTTCTTCGACTTCATGGTTTTGTTCTTTTCTTGCGGCTTCGATGGTGTCTTGCGTCACCCCACCTTGGCTTTGTCCTTGGGTCTTCTTCTATTTGAACTTCTGCTCGATTTTGACAGGGTATCGATACGTTGTGTCGATCAAGGAGATGTTCAGGAACTCCATCTCTTCCTAAATGTACCTGTGTAGGCAGCCACGATATTTGAGTACCAAATAAAGCTCAGAATCCTTGATACCCAACTATGTGTGAAGGGTATGAAAAATGTTTGTGAACTCTGACACATCTTGGTCCCTTCCCTACTATAGCATGGTCCACTTTATGTATTTGTCCTCATAGCTTTTGACAGGGTAGTATTGCTCCTTGATGGCATCCCAGAATGAATTTCAAGTGGGTGTGGCTAAGAACAATGAGTCCATACTTTCATCCTTCTGCTCGGAGTAGGTTTCCCACCAGTCCTCGATGTGGGGGGTTGCTTTGAGAAGAGCGAAAACAATCTTTTCCTGACTCGAAAATTCATGAACAGAAAAATACCCTTCTAGTAGATTTAACCATTTATCTACGGCATCTACGTCTATTTAACCCTCGAAGATGGGGATTTCAAAATTAACTTGTACCTTAAAAGGCGTGACATTTCTAGAATAGCTATTGGAAGCCGATGCATCGCCTCTGGGTAGCCGTTGAAGGATCTAGGCAAAGTTGTCAATCATCGTGTTCCTTTTTAGCTCGAGGGCTTCTTCGAGCAAGATTTTGATAGGATCTCCTACCCCCTCGTCTTTCTTCTCATCTGCCATGGGAGGCCGTCGGGATTTGTGAGGCTGTTCTTGCAAAGGTTCGACCAGTTCAAGCCCTAACTCCTTATATCCCGACCTCGTTGGGGACATGCAAAGAAAAATAAAGAAAAAGCAGACCGCTCTGATACCACTGATCCGGATTTAAACAAGAATGCAACAAATTACAGAGATAACCATAAACACATAGATGTCATGGAAATAATACTTTATTTCATTAATGTAAAATATTGAAATATGCTTACAAACAGAAATGGAAATAAACTAGCTAGGGCGATGGTAGCTTATCTCTGAGAAGAGATGTGGCAGCTACATGCCTCTAAATTATGTTATAATGAGGCTCAAAGGCCTATTTATTGTTGAGAAATAATGGAAAACCCTTAACATCCCAAACCCTAACCCTAGAAGATGAAACGCCAAATTGTGGGCCCCATTTTGTGTAAGTTGATACATCAACTTCCCGGGGTCATAACTTTGACGCATGATCTTCATTTGATGGGCACAATAGCTTGTTAGAAAGATCTATCCAAGCACTACAATTTTGGGAAGAGAAAAAATGGTCCATGGAGCCATGATGCTCCCAGATTTCCCAAAAAACGCTGTTTAGGGCCTTAAAATGGCTCCGAAAGTTCAGGACCTGAAAAATTGCTAAAAATAGTAAATTGTGCTACAATTACGGAAACTGAAAAACTGAAAGAGATAGTTGTGGGGGTCCAAGTGGCATAGGTGGGTGGCCACCAACATCCACCTAGATCAAAATGTTTATGATCTTCTTTGATAAGTATCTTGTATTGAATTATGTTGGTTTCATAAGACTTAAGGTCTTCATAACTCCATGCAAAGACATATTGAAACTCTTTGAACAGATTTATATATTTAACCTTTTCATCTAGAGGTGAGGCTTTTGATATTTTAATGGTTTTAGGTTTTTATTCAATTCCTATGTTACATTATTCTATATCTGCTCTTAAAGGCTCCATTTTTGGTTTCCTAGCTACGTCGTTTGAATCAAACAAATCTTCTAATGGGACTAATCCCTTAGGAAGAAATTATTTTTAAGGTTCAGAATTTTAGGATCATCATACATTATTTCTTCTATTTCTACATTTTCCAATTTATCTATTTCTACTTTAGTGAAATTAGTGGTTTTACCTATATCTAAAATATTTACACCTATGTTATTTTCTACTGTACAGTCTGTATCTATTTTATAATTTTGAAACTCACCTTCAGCGTTCATGAAATCATAAATTTGAGAATCTTGTGAGAAAATATGCCAATTTTTCAAATTGTTAGGTATAACAGGCCTATGTCTCACTTCTGCACTATATTGGTGGTTGGGTTGAAAAGGAAATTTGCAGGTACTAGCAAAAGTGGATAGACTATGATCTTGCATGTTCTGTTTCCTAGGAATGGCAGCAAAATATGTTTCTAGAAGGTCTTTAACCAAATCTAGGACAGTCTCTCTTATTGGCGAAGTCTGGGATTACTTACAAAGTATTCACCTTTTATTTTTTTAATAATCGATTCTGAGTCTCCTATAATAGAAACTCTTTTGGCTCCAATTTTTCTAACCATTTGTAGTCCTAAGGTTAGAGCTTCATATTCTATCATATTGTTTGTGCATTTAAAATTTAACCTAAATGCATGACCTTCAGAATGATTATTCTCCATGTTGTGAGTCCACACTCCTGCACCTACTCCTAATCTATTCACATATCCATCAAAATCTAGATGCCATAGAGACTCATGAAAAATGTTTTCACTATCAAGAGCCTTGTATTTTTCTTCTACATTTGTGATTTCATTTTTGTCATTATCTGAATTGTACAATATGAAAGATTCCATATCAGAATGCATGGAGTATATAGGGAAACTTTGTGGTTTCTCTGCACTACTCACCATGTATTTCATCAAGGTCTCTCTATAAAGTTTCCTTTGTTGACCGAAAACAAATATGGTGGCATATGACATATCTGATTGTAAAGATCCCTGCAATTTTTCTCCCCATGAGCGAGATAACAACATTAAGTACTTGGGTAGGATGTCAACAACTACTATGTCCATCACAATACTCTTTGTTGGGCATTGGACTAGAGTTACACATAAATCCTTAATCAAGCCAAGGCATTTAACTTGGCTAGAGTCAAAGGAAAACAAGTCCTTATATGGTCTGGTGATATCTAAGTTTAGTCTCTCCATGATAGCTTTTGGCATTAATTTATGGGATGCCCCTAAGTCTAGCATAGAATTATGTAAATTTTGTCATGAATGTTCAATCTAATGTAGAAAGGAGGGATACCCCCTTGTTGATGTGTACCATTTACTTCAGGACCAAACAGTAATTCAGGTTGATCATCATTCAAATTTACAGCATCCTCTCCTTCACCTATATTTAATGTTTCAGTGATTTTTGATCTATAGGATTCATTTTTCACTAGCTCAGTCAAAGGAACAAATATTTTAAATTTTCCTATCTCAGTCTTTATGTTAAATGGCAATTGAGTTTTGCTTGACTAGATGAGATCTTCCTTAGCAAATGTGGTCTGTGTGTTTTTATCCTCTTTTTCAATACTAGGAACTTCAGTCTGTGTTTCAGCAGTTTTGTTTTGAATCCTCTTATTTGGAATGATTTGAGTAATAGTTTCAGTTTGAGTTTTAGATGAAGTTATATCTACAATTTTTGGGCTAGAAGTCTCCTGAGTTCCCCTAGAGAGGATTTGTAGGACTTTGGTTACAAGAGCTTCTGTTATTTTTTTAGTTTGGGTTTGGATTGATCTCTTAGTGGGGGTTTCATTGTTCTTTTTACTTCTTAGGCTATACTGTTTGTGAACCTCATATATGGCATATTCATATCCATGTTTAAAGTCAAAGGACTCTCCAGATTCTAATTGCAATTCTTGCAGCATGTACAATTCTTATTCTTCTTAAGTAAGAAAAACAACATCTTCATTTTTTATTCCTAATAATTTTATTTGGGTGTCATCCTCTCCCTCATGGTTTTGTGAACCCTCAGCATAGTTTTCTTGGAAGGGTGGCCTAATTTGCTGATCTGGTATTGCATTCTTTCTAGTGTGTTGAAGGCCCGAAAATGGAGTCTAGAACAAGGGGGATTACCACCCGGTCCGAACCTTGAAAGCAGCTCCTTTTCCATTTGGAATAGTGGCTCCGACTGGGGGTAATGGGACCAGTTTCCCAATTTGTTTATGATGGTACACTAACAGGATGATGTTTTTCTTTTTAAAGGTTTATGGGGAGAATGCTTTATTCTAAATCTAATCTATCTATTAACTAACATATGCAATTTATTCTAATGAAGGAAAACATCTAACTCTAAACTATCCTGGGAGTAACACTTCACTTATGTGATCTAAAGTAATTTCCAATAGTGATTGGTAATAAAAATCATTCAATCACTATGAGAAAGGAATCCGTTAAAAATGATTGTTTCGTATAAGAAATTATCCGAAACAATTATGATAAACACATCGCATGATAAGTCATTCATACATTCAGCATAAAAAGAATAGTTATCACCGTGCAAAAGTGCAATAATGACAACTAAACATTTAGGCTTTCATATATAAATAACTCAAAATAATATATCACTTGGCACATAAGCAAAAAGTATTAGGAGATAAAAGTACCATTGGTAATAGGTCCTACTCATGAGCTTCAACAATATAGATTTGTCTTCAAATAATTCAATATCCACTAAGAGTACAGAAGTGCATTTCAGTAGCAGACATCAAACTCAGATATAAATAAATCTCGTTCCATTCATATATCAAAACCTCCTCAGTGGGGGAAAATTGCATGTTCTAAAGAATTGTTTTTGACAAATTTTTGGACCCCTCTCTAAATGCATGAGAGGGGTTTAAATACTACTCTAATGAAAACTAAAAATAGTTATTAAAAAATAGATGAGGAGGTTCAAAACTAAAACTGTATCTATGCTAAATCATGTATTTGTTCTTTTAAGTTGCAAATGTCCAACATGGGCTTCAAGAGCATCGATTGGTTGACTTCAGCTTTCAATTGACCTGTGAATACGGAATCGGCGAGCGCTGGCACTATCTTCTCGGCGAAGGTTATGAGGCACTTCAGAGTCATCCACTGGCTATGTGGTTTTACCAGATACTGCCAATAAGTGTCCCAGTTTAACTTGTTTATCTGCTTAATTGACTCCCTGACAAATCTTGTAGAAATGTGGGACGAAATTGGATTCCCACGGTTCTTTGTGATAAACCTGAATAGGCATAGGGTCTCGTACTATTCATTTCCACCCCATGATGGGAAAATCAGAGACAAAACAAATGGCATCCATGACATAGGTAGCTAAAAAGAAGGGAGGGTAAAACCTCTAAGAAAAACTTCTTTTACTTCGATAATTTAAAATAGCAGAAGCTAAATTATCTGATAAAATTTGGCCCAATCCATTATGGTGGCATTTGTGGCCGCATCCAATAAAGGCAACCATTCTGATGAAAACTTATTGATATCTGGCTTCCCAAATAGTCTACACAACATTGCAGCGGAAAAACAATAGGGAGAAGAGAGGGAGCCAATGGCGTACATACCATTTTTATCCTTCTTTAATGATTCCTCCTTCATGGACCAGTGTTTTGTGCGGTCTGCCAAATCCTCTTTTTCTTTGGCAAATTTCTCCACAAACTATTTTCTATAACTGGCCTAGGGTTCTGGCAGGTGATACATATGCCTCAAATTACTTGGGGTAAATGACCCCATGACCTCCTGTTTCCATGTCTTGAATTTCCTATTGGAAATATCAGTGTGGTCTATAATCCATTTTACCATATCCGTGTAAGGGAGTATCTTCAGCCTTGCTGCAACACGGTGCATAAACGAGCATGCAAGCTCTGTTAGTGAGGCTTCAGATGACCCATGTCCATATACCATAACTGTATCCTCCATAACTCTCGGGTTTTCTTCTTATAACAGTCGGTACATGCCTTCCCAAGTAGATATCCCTACTTCCTTGGTACAAGTGGTGTCTATAAATAACAGAGTCACCTCCGATTTTTTAGATGCGAGAGCTTTGCCTTTCTTTCCCATTATGCTATGTGTGTTGTTCTGGATATTGCTCCTGAAAATTGTAAGCAAAGAACAAAGAGATGATAACGATGACGATAAATAATGAATAACAATAAGGTGACAGGAAAGCTTTTAATTTTAAAATCATATCAAAGGTATCACCTTACGTGAGATGGTCCTTTAAACCAAATCTTATTTGTTTTTAATAAATACCATCAATGGACCATTAAGCTAACATTTAATGCTCATAACTCTTGCATCAAACAATGGAAAGTACTATCATTCAACTCTGAGCCCTTAGATCTGCGATAAAGATATTTTTCCATTTGCTTCGCAATATCGCAGATCGCGATATCGCAAAAACCTATTATCTTTAACAACCATTTGTTTCATTGTGCCATTGTAAGATGCGATTTACGACAAGCTTTATCGCATTTCGCAATATTTGGGCATTTTGTATTAAGTGGCGATGCGGTTAATGGAATCTGTGATATGCGATGAGTTTGTAAGGCTCACGATCTCGCATTCTCGCATTCTCGCTTTTTTCGCATTTCGAAGAGTTTCTTTGTAAAGGATGCCCATCATTACCCTTTTTGCAATGTAATGCTTATCATTAAAAGAACGGGTTTATTAAAGTTTGTCTTAGTACTCAAGACTTTTTGCTTACAAGGGTTTTCCTAGTTTTTGTGGTTGTATAGCACTTTTCATAAGGAGGCTTAACATTTATAATGTTTTTTATGTGCATGAAGCACGAAAAGGTAGGAATTCATATTGTTGGGAGTTTTACTTTCATATCATGTTTTATTGAAAACAAAAAGGCAATCTTAAGTGCTAAGTTTTGATTTTTTAGAAGGGTCCCCATTTATTAATGCTATTGCTAACACTAATAAAAGGGGGGTTATTGATTGACACAACATAGTGTTAGGATTCTTCCTGAAGTTGGGGTTTCTTATTTGGGGTGGTTGTTGATTCTCCCAATGAGTTTTTCTTTCCATGTTTTCTAATCTATCCATTATTCTTTCTACACTCTTTGCTAAACTATCTATTTTACCATCAGAAGTGGAGGTTTCCTCTTTACTGACAACTCTCTTTTCATTTCTCATCATAGCTTTCTTAGCTAATAGATTGGTTTCTACACTAACAACATTACTTTGCATTTGTTCCAATGTTTCAGGGTTTCTTTCCCTTAATTGGTATGACATGTCGGTGTTAAAACCAGTAGGGAATTTGATTAATGCTAGGTATGGTGGAGGTTTAATATTAGCAGGGATTGCATTGTAGATGTTATTGAACCTAATACAATAATTCTAAAATGACTCATTAGGAGCTCTCCTAATGTTATCATATTCAAAAAGTATTTGCAGAGGGTTTTTCTTTCTCTCCCATCTATCAATGAATAATATATGAAAAGAAGCTAAGTCTGCAATGTGATTAGCAGGTAAAGCTTTGAACCATTTCTTAACATCCCCAGCTAATTTTTGGGCAAACAACCTCATTTGGACATCAAATTCATCAATTTCATGCAATTCAAAATAGTCAATCATTTTTTTCACATGTTTTTGGGTAGTGTATTGACCAATTGCATCAAACAAAAACATTTTTCTTTGGTCATCTTGGGTCATGGCATGGAGCTGTGCTAGTAAGACCAAAGGTGCATATCTGTCTGCCATGGCTAAGATTCTAGGAAGGCCTTGAAATGGATGGAGATGAATTAGATGAGGTTGAGGAGTTTGGTTGGATAGGAAGCTGATGAATAACTGGTTTAGGGGAATGGATTGCGGTGGATATTATTGGTGAGGTGGTAGTAAATGAAGGTGTATTTACAGTAATTAAAGATTATGCAGAAATTTCAGAGGCAGCAGCAGTGAGGGAAACTAATTAAACTAATTGTTGAAGGTAAGCATCATCTATATGGCTTATCAATGTAGATGTTAAAGCTTCTAACTTGTCAAAAGTATCCAACACAAGTTTATCTAAATCTGGATGTATAGGCACCTTTTTTTACTCAATGAATTGATAAAAATTAGGGTCTAATATAGTTTCATGAATTTCATCCTCTGATTTAGTTCTAAACAATTAGAGGTCAAATGACAAATCAAATGGAATTTCCTCTAAAGTTGAAAATTCCTTGAGGAGTGAATATTCTTTAAATAACTGGCTACTACTTGCTTGAGTTTCTAATTTTTTTGGTTTTCTTAAAATTTTATTAGGGTCATCAACTATTGTAGCAGGGTTTGGATCTAGATTCGCCCTAGTATAGTGATTCTTCTTGGGAGACATAATTTTAACTTTTTAATTGTTTTTATGAAACTTTTCAAGAACAACTCTAAAAATGACCTTAAGGGGCACAATACGAAATTTAAGGTTTCCTTAAAGTTTTATCATACCGAGGAACAAAGTCCCAAGTATGGTCACCAATATGTTATCACTCCAAAATTTCTCTAAAGTTTTTAAGAAACAAATGATTAGAGGCAACCACAAACCAACTTTGTAGATTAGGATCTAGCCTTCCTAATACTCAAAGAGGGCTCTCTCTTTATGATTTAACTTTGTTTAGTTAAAGTATCTTAGGCTAGTTATGATTGTACTTGGGTTTTGATTTTGATTTGGTGGTGGGATCACTTACTTAGATGGACAAAGGGGTGTCTTTTACCATTGGGGTATGGGGTCAAATGTCAAGCAAATAGGACTAGATCAAGTTGTAAAAACAATGTCTACAGGGCAAGATAATTAAGTTACTTCAGATCTCAAGGCTGGATGGTGAAGTGGTTTTCAATCGGATCTAAGTAGCAATTAAGGGTTCCTTAGGCCATATTTTGAAGAAAGTGAAAAAGGTCAACCAGAATGGGAGAGCAATTAAGGATTCTCAGATCCGAATATCAGAAGAAAACATAAAAATGATCAATTGTTCAAAATAGAGTGTACTTAAACAAATTCTAAGATAAATTTCCAGCTAATTCATTCAAATTTAGATAACATTTAATTCTGTGAAATACATAAGAAAATAACAAAATCTAACAAATAAAAAACTTCACTGGAATAGCTCAACACATGAATCTTGTAATTCAATCTCTTTATTACTTGGTCCAGTCTGCTAACTTGAAAAAATGGTACAATAACCCTTAGGTTTATGATCAAAATAACTCTACAAATGTATAGAAATCTACCCCCAATACTTCGAATTATGAAGTATTAATACAAAAATAATTTACAAAATATCCCAAACTGTCTTGGGAATTAATCTAGGAGAAAGAAAATCTTCATTAAATAAGATAGAGACAGTTATTGAACTGTTGTTTGTTGCCCCTGTTTATTAGGTTGTGTTGTCTTTAAGTTATGATATTTTTCCTTTTAATCTCTGCTTTGTTGTTTGGTATTCATGCTGGATGTTCTTTTCATTCTGACCTTTCAACTGATACACTTTCATCTGGCTAGCCTATCATTATCCTTTTACTATACTTTTTAATCTTAATGTACATTTTTACATTTTGACTGTGTGTTTCTACAATAATTCATTCAATTTCTCCCATGTTTCTGTGTCTGGTAATTTGATATTTATCATTTTCCTATAAATCTCATCTGCCTCCGTGTACTTGGTAAAAGTGGGCTTATTCACAAAAAGGTGTTTTAACTCATGCTGGAGGTAAAACAAGTTCTCAAAAGTTTGGTATAGGACCTTGCCAATTCGGATCCCCTTCATAGACGAAGTATTTACTTGACTTTGGCCCCTTCTCTTATCTTTACATTGTAGTCCTCCTATGGCATTAACTTATCATTTATTACCTAGGGATTGGGCAGACCCTTTTGCCTCAAAACTTCAAATTTAAACATGAACCTGTCTATAGCCAGTTGCATGGTTTGGCACTTATCTTCAAGGTTTAGCATTAAATTCCTCTTGGTGAGGACCCTTTCTACTTCCAATATTGTACCTACTCTGTTAGGTATCTGTAATTCCTGCAATTCATACTTATTTTTGGAGTTAACGAAGTGAATGATCCTTGCAACTTCATCTGGCATGTCTCCCAGTTCTGTCTTCACTCTCTGTATGGCTTTTGTAGCCTATTTTACTAATTCAATCTATTCAAAAATCACTTGGATTGATGGCCAAATATCATTGATAGAGTCAATGATATTAGCCCATAATTGTTCCTTGGCTTTTCCAAGGGGTTACTTCAAAGTCAATTCCTTCTCCAAGATTTTTATTCTTTCATTCATTCTGGTTTGATTTTGTATTTCCTCTTTATGTATAATCTATGTAAGCTTGTAGGCAATGTCTATATTGGTTACCTTTTCCTTGATCTTGTTCATTTATGTGGTCTGAATGGACATGTCTTCTATTGCCTTGACCAATTTACTAGCCTCATCACCCGTTGACCTTGTTGTTGTTGACCATGTTGCTAATGTAGACGTTGTAGAAGATGGGAGGGTTGTAACCATTTAAGCTGTAGGAGCTAAGGATGCTTCCAAAGTGGAAGGTACCACAGTAGTAACTATTGGGATAACAGTGGCAGGGGCGGTCTCAAGACTAGCTTATTTTAACTGTATCAAGCTATTTAACTCCTTTTCCATTTCCTTCAATTGATCATTCAATTGTAAACCAGGTCCATCATCTCTTCCTGATGTGTTTGGATCTCCAGGACCTCTTTTTACTATGGGTGATCTGAATGAGGAATTTTTAATTATTTTTTAAGCGTTGAAATGTCCTCATTCTTATTCTTGATCAAATTTTCAATAGCTTTGATGTCATTTGGATCATGTCCCAGCTCAATTACCAAGTCCTCCAATGACTTGATCATGTTGTCCTTGGCCTATGAGGAGGCCTTTTCCAATTTATATTGGGTTGTAATTTTAATGAATTCTGTAGCTTATGTGCAACCATGGCCTTCCCTATCAAGGTGGAGTAGATCATCTCTCTAGCTTGCTTATGGAATTCAATCTGGTCAATGGGATGAACATCCCTGGCCAACACCTCGAAGTCGGTTTTTCTGTAGTCAGTTGATGTTTTTGGCTACTGAACAGTAGGTTGCATGAAGGACACTTGCATTTTTCCTGCTTTGAAGTCAAAATCTGACATCAACCTACTCTGGTTAACTAGTGTGTGCTTGAAGTATTGGGAATATGTTTCAGCCTTCAACTTCTCATTTCTCAACTTGATCTCCTTGTACATGTCCTTGATATCCTTTTCCTTATATGTTGGCCTAGTGAAAGAAGAAACCTCAACACTGAGTTATCTCTCAATCAGTTGAGTGTTAGATGTTGATGGTTGTTGTGTTTCTCCTGAAGCAGTTGTGCCTTTGCTTCTTTCCACCATTGTATCAATGTCAGTGATTTCCACTGATTCAATGGTTTCTTCTAGTTCAATTACAGGATTCATCTTGGGCCTTTTCTTGAGCTCAAAGTGCTCATCTGTGGTTTCCATAGTAGAACTGGAACCCTCCTCCCTATTTCTCTTTGGGTTTCTCTCCTCATTTGCTGAGGTTTGTAAAACAGGAGGAATATTCATTGGTTCCCCTAGTTCTGGAACCTGCAGGAAAGAACTTTCATCAATTTTTTTCTACATCAATCAGTGTATTTTCAACATCCACTATTGTGTTATCCATGTAAAGTAGAGTGTTTTCCAACCATTCTGACTGGTTGGCAAACCTCTCAATATCTTGTCTAGGATGGCAAATGAAAGGTCCCAATTTGAGCTTGATTCTCAGTTTATTTATGACTCCATAAGGGTCATACTGCTACATAGAGTTGTTCCTGAATTTCATTTGTTGCAAAATCTTATCCGCCTCTGGTCCATCTTCTCTATTATTACAAATAAAGGGGCCCAATTTATTTTTCATTTTAAATTGGGTTTTCTTCCTGGCTGCTAGGAACTTGACTTCATCGGAGTTAATGATCAGCCTAAAATATTCCAGTGCAAATATCTTCATAGGGAGGTATTTGGGAAGCTTGTAAGGGGAAAGTTGGCGTCCATAAATTCTAATCTCTATGTGGTTTTGGTAGAGATACCAGTCTCCCACCTTGTTGTTCTTAGCCAACAGTAACACCCTCTTGATCTCTTGGCTAATTCTAGGATGAGGGCTACTGGTTAGCATGCTCATGACTAGATGGACAAATGAATCAATGAAATACTTAAAAGTGCATGTAGTGGAGTATTTTTGGATCAAGTGTGTCCAATAAATAACTGACCTTGGATTCCATTTAGTATCCAATTTCTGGATGCTGACAGGGAATTTTTCTTATTGATAATATAAAAAGATGTGAAATAATACAAAGGAGTACTTGAAGAATCTCTCTTGAAGACTCCCTCAGTTGGTAGTCTGGTGAACTGTTCATGCGTCCTATCTACAATGAACTGAGCATAGTTGTAATTCATAGTAGGAGGCTTGCCTGGGCTAGAAATGGAGAGGAATGCAAGGAAAACCTCATCCACATTCTCATATGTGGTATATCCTAAGATGCATGAGAGCATGGTAATAATTTGTCTGCCTCTCTCTGAAAAAATGGTGGCAGCATAAGGGGGGCTATCTGTGGGAGTATGGCAGTCATCTATGATGAAATTTTTGAAAATTTGGGTTGTTTTGGACGGTCTAACTTGACATGTAGTTCTAGGAAGTATCCAATAGACAGTGGGGTCTCATTAGGGCTTGGTTGGACCTACATCATTTGGTTAATAGACTTTGCAGTGATGGTAAATAACATTTGTTGGTTAGGGGTGATAATAGCCCTTTGGCTAGGAATGTAATAGGCATGACAAAAGTGGATGATGTTAGGGAATGAGTGTACTTCTAGGAACAAATACTTGGGAAAATTAGACTCCCAAAGGTAAATATCATCATTCTAGTTTAGGAATATGTCCTTACTCCAGTAGTGGAGCTTTAGAAGGTAAGATGGGGAAGCAATATCCTTTATTTGAAAATATTTGTCTGCTAAAGCTATGTGGTTGATGTCTAGGTGAGGAGTTTGCAGAGGTCTCATGGCTAGAGAGGTTTGGGAAGCCATAATTGGGTGTAGAGATATGAATTAGGCTTGTAGTGGTTGTAGAAGTGAGGTTTGGAAGCCCTAGAACAGTGGGAGGGTAATTACAGTTTACAAATAGGGTTTGGGTCATAGAAATAAATTTATCCTCAATTCAGGTACGTTTCTTAATTAATTTTAATTAATTAATAGTTCAATTAAACTGTGTGTTTTCAAATTCAGAGGGCCATTCTAGTTTTTCTCAAGAATACTTGGAATTTGGCGGTTTGGCTTGAAAATTGGGATCAATGGTGAATGCAGAGGATACGATGGCTTCAACTATGAACTGGTTGCTTGAATTATGTGTACAGAGCTTCTTTAGGTGGCAGACGGTGGTCAATTTGGTTGTAGAGGTTCAGGGTGTCACAAAATGGCTTGAGTAGTAGTTGCAGTGAAAAACGAACGAAAAGAGTGAATCGGGGATTTTCTAGCTTTTTAACAAGTAACAGTCACATTTTGGAGCGGAAAATATAAATAAACAGTGGGTAGTTTTTGGCTTAGCCGGGGAGGTGGTTTTCTGGGCCATTGCACCGCTTTTGGAGGGCAAGCAGTATTTTTCGCGAGCACGCAATCTAGCCTGATGCCACCATGTAGCAAAAAGTGCCCAGGAAAAAGAGTGAATCTCGTGTGCTCTCGAGCTGTGATCGGTCGGACGGTGAACCCGCGTGATATGGATGTACACCATCGCATCGGGGGGTAGGAGATCCGGCGGTTGTCACATGGTTAAGCTGCACGGAGGGAATCGGGAAAGGGATTTGTGGGGCCCAGGACTTAATTACAGCAAATTGTAATTAATTAGTGTATAAGGTCAGGATTAAATATAAGCAACGGGTAATTAAAATGGGACCAAGAGTTGTTTGGTGGGCTTTTTTAACTACACTAAGGGTTGGTGGGATAAAAAGGCATTTCGAGGAAATATGAAGTGAGGAAATTAATTAGATAATGTGGGGGAGGGGGGGGGGGGGGGGGGGGGGGGTGTGTAAAAACTTAGGGTAAGGGGGTTTTATGGGTTTTTGAAGGGAAATAGGGAAATTAATGGGGAGGAAGGTAATATTTGTAATGGGAAATGGGTTTCACGCTAGGGAAAAGGGGTTTTGGGTAGGGAGATGATTTTTAAAGGGTAATTTCTAGGGAAATGTGTGAAACCAAGGCGTAAGGTCAACATGAAAGGAAAAAGGGGATTTATAACCAATAAAGGGATAATGGGGAAAATAGAAAATAAGCATGTGGGGGCATAGTGAAATGAGGGGAAATTAGTTAGACTAGCTTGTGAACATCTTTTCTTTCTCATACATACTCCTACACATGGAGCATAGGATTAATCATGATAAATGTGCTTTTGACTGAGCTACATTGTGCATTTGCAACCTTTCTTATACCTACCCTTTATTTATCCTAATGTCTTTTCTTCGTTTTATTGGGTGTATTTGAGCTTGCTAACCCTTTATTTCCTTTTCTTTTGACAAGCAAACTATCTAATTCTAACCTTATAACTTCCAATGGCTCTGATTAAACTGATGATCTCATTTTTATTCTCTACCTAACTACTGATCTACCAAGGTTAAACAGTTTAGCCAGATATTTATTCTCTATCTATCAACATGAAATATAAAGGATGAATGAGTCAAGATTAAGCTATTTGACCATCATGGATTGTGGCATTTCTAACAAGCTGCGCACAACCTTATTTTACATAGTAAAGTAAAAAGTAGTGGAATTTGAATTTGCACACTTTCATGATCCATTTTATTCCTTTTTGGGGTTCATATTTTTCACTTTTTTGATCTTTTGCTCTTTCCTTTTGTCCTTTGATTATTTTTTAGGACATACCCTCTTTACATTTTTTAATTTTTTAATATGGAAAACATTTTGCAGAAAGCAAAAGTATGTACAATATTACAAGACTAACCATAGCTAATTCAAAATTATGAATACTATTATTATAGGACCCTAATACACACTAAAAGGAAGAAGCCTGCCAACTGATCCTTCAAATCCTTCTTATGTATGAGGCCTCTATTTTCTTCATTTTCCATTATTTTCCTTCATTGTCCTCCTCACATGCAACCTGTGACCTTTCACCTCCTTTTTCTCCTAATTTCCATTATTTTAATAAATAAATGTGCCAAAATACCTTTTTGCCTCTTTATTGTCTTAGCCATTTCCTTTGTCAATATCCTTAGCCATAAACAACCAAATGAATACCCACTAGGATGTCTTGCCCACCATTCAGCTTGGAATACGTGTCCCATCTTCCGTGGTATTTATATATTTTTAAATGGAATTTTCACTAGGGTTGTTACATTATGAGAAAAGGGAGGTGAAAGATCACAAGTTACATGTGAGGAGGAAATTGAAGGAAAATGAAGAAAATAGAGGTCTCATTCATAAAAAGGCTAATGAGGATCAGTACATAGACTTTTGTCAGTTCAGTTTTGGAACCCTCTCATTATTCTCTCTCTTTCATACTCTTGGACACTTAAATGTTTTCTTGGAGCACTCTTGGAGGGTGTAAATACTTGGATTTTTGGAGAAAGAAGGAAAAGGAAGAGAAGGAAAGTGCAAGAGAACATTGGGATCAAAAACTACAACAGATTTGGCTTGTAGGTACTAAGTTGCATGTATGTTTTCCTCACTAGTTTTGACATGCATGGAATATGCGTGCGGTTTATTGGTCATGATCTGTCACTGGCATGGAGGATTGCCTAGATTGACAGTGGATTGCCTAGCCTTTCCATTTCCTAGATAACCATGGTGATTGTGGATTTATTTCCTTGTTTTGTTTTGGGTTGCTTCACATGTTTCCTTAGCTTGGCTTGAGTTACTAATTCCTGGAGCCTTGGTTGGACAAACGTTCTGGAGCCCTATAACAACTTGGCTTGAGTCATTAGTCCTCAATCCTTGGTTGGACAAAATATCTGGAGCCCTTGGTGGGTTGAGTTACTAGTCTTGGAGTCTTGGTTGGACAAGCACTCTGGAGCCCAGTATAAGTTGTGGGTTGAGTTACTAGTCTTGGAGCCTTGGTTGGAAAAAATGCTCTAGAGCCATAGAAGGCTTGGATAGGGACCAACCTAATGATGCTTTTTTGATGTCCAACCATGAGGTGAAATCAATGTTTGATGGGTTGAGGTGGTTGGCCTCTGGAAGCCCTAGATGATTTTGGATCGATGTGTTCTATGAGATACCACATCCAGGCTTGGAATATGGCATGGGGGTGAATGGATAAAGGGAGATTTGGCTCAACCATTCTATGGTCAGGTGGAACATGGAAGTCCCATCCCGAGTTTTTATTTTGCATCATCAATATGATTTTATGTATCTTTGTATTTCTATGAGTATTATATTGGTTTATATGTGGGTTATATGGTTGTGATTTCCTTCGTATTTTTGTTGTTATTATGCTAGTTATGTATATTTTTATGACAATATCTATATATGGCTCTCATCATGTTTTTACTTGTAAATGAATGAATAATGTATCTATGACCTAACATATGAAATGGTAGCTAATGTGTTAAGGCATCAATGACTCTTAGTGATTCTCAACTAAGTATGGGACCCTTATGTTCAGCTATGTTATTTACACCTGTAGATTATATATATGTGATATGTTTGACGAAATTCCTATCATGGCTAGTAGGGATCCGCCCAAGGTTTTATTCAAGTAATTGAATTTGTACTATCATTTCCTTGTTATCTTACTATTCTGAAGGTGTCATTCAATTTTGGGTAGTGACCTAGGCTCTAAGCCTGAAAAAGTGGCTCAAATCCCAAGGATGTTGGCACAACACTACGCAAAATAGTCCTTGGACGTTGGCATGCCTTGTCATGAGAGCATCTAGAGCCTCCTGGACATTGACAAGCCTATAACATGGGAGCGTACGGTGGTCAAGTGGTCCAAAACCTCAGTGGGACCTAGAAGTTGGTTGGAAGAAAGGTTGGGATGGTTCCTGAGGGTCCTAATGCTTATGGTTAATGTCTGTATGGTGTGCTTCCATCGGTTCAACTTCCTTAACGTGACTTAGGATTTCAAGTCATATAAAATTAGCCTCTCATTGCATGTTTACCCCAGTTGATAGGTTACATCTTTGTATCTTATTTATATTTGGCTTGATGCTTCCATTATGAATTTATCCTAATATCTTGTTTTCATGAAAATTTTGTTTTAATTATAACTATAATCATCATTGTGTAAGTATGTGATCACTTTTTGAGTTTCTCCATAAATTTTTCCATGAAAAAAAAAAATCATATTGATCATTCAAGCCCATAGACTATTATACATATTTTGTTTATAAAACCTTTATCTTGCCTTGAAATGAAGAGAGCACATTCCAAGCAAGCAAATAATCATTTTAATTAGGTTATTGTTGTTTGGATTAGTATTAGAAGATTGTGATGTAGAAGTCTGTCTAAGGATAACACTGACAATAACCATTTTTCATCTCATGATGACTCTATTGGGCTACTTGTGTTTATGACTAGGGTTGATGTGAATTTTCTATGTAGCTACATCACACTTCCAACTTATGCACTTGTGACACAGGTGAGTCTTTCCATGTTCATCAAATATATAACCAAATTGAGGTTTTTGAGAGGATCAACTAAAATTCAAACTCCAGAACAGGCTGAACTAAATTAATATAAATTTGGATATTTGGATTGTTCATGTATTCATTACCAGTCAATTCACCTTGTTTACTTTGTACAAAAAATAGATGTAGCCAAGTTGTACACTATGTGATGCTTAAAAAACTTACTAGTATTTAATAAATAGGAGATAAGTTGTCACTTGAGAATTAGTTAAACTCACAAGAGACAAATTTATTACGGAAAAATTAGAACTAGGAAGTTTCAATTTTTATTTTTTATTTTTGGAATAACATATTATTCTCTTTGTTGTGGCCTTCAGGAAAACCTATAAAAGATTGTAGTTAGGAAAACAGAACCATTCTAAAACTTCCTTTTGTTTTTCAATAAATCTCTATTAGTAGTCTCACCCATGTCAAAAGAAAATTAGAGAAAGAGACACAATGAATGTGTGTTGAAGGATTAGTATAAAATTGACTTTTTAGGCAAATTGAGTTTGTGATACTGAGCTTCACGACTATTCAAATAATTCTGCTATGATTAAACCCTAGGTTCATGCTCTCAAATATGATGAGTATTTCCTGTGTAGATGTGTTCTCACATGAAGAAGGTTATATTTGAAGAACAGACAACCAATGCTTACATAAATGGTAGAAAATTGCTAAGAAAAAAATGAAACAACATAGATAGTTAGAGAATTGTTCTTCTACATTGGCAAGTAGCTCACTGTCTTTAGGGTTTCAAAGTGGGGAAAACCTCCAATTCATGGATCTTCTCCATTGCAATTTCTCTGCAGAATTGAGTGCTAAAATTCATATATTGAAAAAATAGTTGTTGAGAATATGTTCAATTATTTAAAAATGCTTCATAGGGTTCATATTTCAATGCCCATTTTGAAGTTCTTGGAACATTTGGAGATGAAAGATATTAGAATACTAGTTTCTTTTATTGCCAAAATGGTTAGCTCTAATTTTTATAGTTTCTTAGCAAAAGGATGGTTGGTTTAGTGGCTAGAAATGTTAAGTGCAACTATTCCTTGATCCTCAGCTTTTTCTATGGTTCAACGAAGGGAAGATTCAACCTGGACTAGTGAGATGACACTGGCTCGACCTATTTTTGGTCCAAGTAAAAATATTCCATAAACAAGTCAAATTGACCATCAGTGTGCCAAACCTAAAAGTATCAAAAGATCAATATTGGTTGAAATTTACAAACATTGATGGAAATATCATAGATCTAGAATGAAAATATTTCTCAATATTTTTCTTCTAAGATTTTGGTAGATCCAGCTTATGTAGCTTATCATGATCAAAAATGGGGTGTGCCTATTCATGATAACAACGTGGAAGTTTTTTTTTACTTTTTTTCTCGTCAGCATTCTAATTCTTATTCTTCTTAACTATTGTCATATTGGTGTTTAATAAGCATGGGGATATCTTTGACCTCTAAGCTTAGTCAATTCAAAATCGGAAATCTTGGAACTAATTAATTTCAATTCTATCGTGAATAATGTTGTTTGAGCTTTTATCTCTGATACATGCACAGGTGGGAATGAATTGGCCAACAATATTGAGAAAACATGGAGACTTTAGGTATTATTTTCTTCTTACTTTTGTTTTTTTTCCTTGAAGTCTTGATTTGGGCATCTTTCTGTTATTCTTCTTGATCTCAGTTTGAGCAAATTTTGCAAAGATGCATTTGTTGGTTTTGATCCCGCCATTGTGGAAACCTTCAATGCGAGGAAAATTGCATCAATTAGTGCAAAGCATGATATCCATGTATCAGATGGATAGTAGAGAATGCCAAATGAATTATTGAGGTGACTTTTACCTTTAGATCTAGATTGTTTCTTGCTTTTGAAATGAAAGAAATCAATATTATAGGGCTATTAAGGTATTTTAATTAACAATGTATTTCCATATTATAAAGCTCTAATATTTCATACATACTTTGGGGACTGGCATTACACATCCTCCTTACATTGTTTTCTTTTTTTTCTTATAAACTCCCATCTGCATTAGCCTACCATGGTTTCTTACATTTTTTGGGCACTGACATTTAGATATGTTGTTTGTCTTTTTTCCATATAAACTTTCATCTCTCTCTCTCCTTAAAGAGTTTTCATTCAAAAATATATTTTCTTCTTCTTGATTTTGTTTTGTTTCTTAAACGATCTTTCCTAAGATTCAACCTTCTTTGAGGTCTACAGTTTGACATGTTTTATTTTGTCTTTGTTCATATTGAATGAGTATTCCACTCATTTGACAAATACATATGGAAATTTATGACTTTCAAGCCCATTGTGAACAAACAAAAGTATGCAAGGACAATTCCTATGAATTCATCCAAAACATAAACTATTAACAAGGATCTGGTGAAAAAAAAATCGCTTTGTTGGCCCAAAAATCATGTGCTCCTTCATGCAAGTTATAGGTCTGACTAATTATTATCCTGTAGATTTCTTCAAACATAAAGAATTCCTTAGACTATCCCAGCAAGAGAGTTGAAACTAGAGTGAATTCCAGTGACCAATGTTATAAAATCAACTAATTGTAATTTTTTTAACTAGGCTATTGAGATGCTTATGACAGAGGTTTCTCTTAGTGAAGATCCATCTCCATATTTCAAAAGAATTGAGTGCAAAGTGGAAGCATCAGTAGTATTTGGTGCGCATTCTTGGATTGACTTATTTGTATATGTTAAGTGTTGTACTCTATACAAAAGTCTTTGTGAATATCAACATCCCTTAAATTGGATGAACAAAGGCAAGTAAGTAATGTCACTAATATATTGTGCATGGTTTGAACAAGTTTGTCATAATCCTTCCTAGATTGCACAACAACAGTCTCGTATAGTTGGACAAAATGTTGTTTGTCCAGATTTAGGATCTGCTAATTCATCTGATCTTTGTAGTTGGCTAGAAGGATGTCTATATGCTTTTAAATCTAAATATTTTTGAAAAACGAGAGTTGATATATCTTCAAAACTAAAACAAGGGGGTATAGTTGGTGAATTCTCCATTTTTATGATTGTGTTAAATTTGTCTTTCCAAAACTTGTACACTTTTTCAAACCCCATCATAACTTGTGTCAATTTGCCTACAGTCTGTTGCCCAGAATGCTCTAGATGTCCATGTTGACGAAGGGCAATATTGACCTTATCTTCAAACAACTTCTCATGTGTGCGTTCACTTTGACTCCATGTACATAAATTGGAACTATCAGTATGAATTGGACAATAAAAACTACTTGTTATCGATATTCGGAGAATGGGAAGTTGAATCCAGGGTCCATACTCGAATATACTGGATCTTTCAATATGGAATTATGAATGTCTTAATTCCAATTCACTAGTAGAACCATTTTTTGTTGTCCTTATTTGGAAATATTTAAAAATTCCAAGGACATTATACATAGTAATGTCAACATCCTCTTCTTGAATTACAGCTTGAATCTATCATTGTATCCAAAATTGCAAACAAAAACTACTTGGAAGATTCTCATGTTGTTTCCAATGCCCCAAAGCCTGATAATTGCTAACTACAACATCTGGACGCTAAGAATAGACCTTTAATATAGAACATTTGCTTCTAACAAGGAAAAGATCTTTGTAGGCAACTTTAAGTGGCATTGAAATGTTGGAGCAAAAAAATTATGTATTATTTAGGTACTCTTCATCTTGAAAAGAGGGCAAGGTAGATGTGGAAAGGACATATGTTGTTAGTTAGAAAGAACTTGAGACCATTGTTATATACAATGATAACAAAAATTATCTTCACTTGGTTCGTACTTGGAGTTTACTTCAAAAATCTTCGACATTTTATCTCTGCAATATTATGCTACAACAACCTGAATCCACATCAATTGGAGCTGTTGAAGTGTTTCTTGTTTCCCTATCATGGTCTTCTTCCTTTGGTGCCAGTACACCAACGTCATTTTTCACTATCGGTTCCTCTACCTTGTATCTTTCTCCATTTCTTCCTCATTTTCTAGTTCAATGTCCCAGATAACATTAATGATAGTGTCATACTTGGACTCCAATTGGTTTAGATTGAGGCTTCTAAAGGACAACATTCTCCTGAAGCCTTTTTTCCAGTTTCATAAGATAGTGATTCCTCAATGTGATCAATGATATTCAAAGGTTTGAGATTATATGATGACATCTTGTAATGGATCAATGTCAATTGTTTTTTGGGAACAACGATTGGTTCCATGAATAAACCAGGATAATTTACGCATGAAAATTTTTTTGGACTAACAAAGGGTGTCAATGAAATTTTCAAAACCTAGAAGTCTATAAGAATATGACTTGTATTGAAATATTGTTCCTAAGGGTTTGTGAAACCCTAGAACAAGACCTAGAATGATAATGGTACAAGGTTAAAACTTAATTTTACAGAATTAAAATTTACATTCTCAAAGCATATATAATGCCTTCAACCACATTGAAATAATCCAAGGATAGATAAAAAGGGCATCTTCGTACAAATAAATTTTTTTCATGCTATAATCCTTTTGGAGAAAATCCACAAACATATTCATAGGATGTAACTTTGCTTATCCTTCGATCAATGAGTTCTATCTTAGAAATATGCTCTTCCTTATTTTCTCCATTGCCAGATTCAAGTATTTCACCATTTACTGTCCTCTATTCTAAACTTGTCTCTCAATAATTTTTAGTTGTATTCACATAGATCTCCAACCTACCTCTAGGATTTCATGACACACTGAATGTTTCCATCCATTCATGTCCATTATGGTTGGACATGGCTTGCATCTAGAGAAAATATTAACATCTTATTGCTAAACGTTTTGGCCTTGCACCCATCATCAATTCCATTGTTGTTTCTCTCTACTTTTATCCCCGTTGTTGTTGGAATTGCATCCAAAATCCAATGAAATGTCATAGAAACTTCTCCACATCACAACCAACAAAAGCTAATTTGTTGATTGTTCTCTAGTGTCTTTACATAACTAGGCTCTTTAATGCATTCTTTCAGTCTTGGAAGTGCATGGTAGCACATCACATATAGTTCATAAGTTCTCCATGTTGCTAGCCTTATGCAACCCAACAATATATTCCTTTATTTGAGTACCTCACATGGAGATAGATAGCCTGATTATGCACAAATGTAAAAGGGATATCATCATAAAACTATCTTTCTATCCCTCTAAGAAAATCATCTATCATTGAGTATTTACCGCCACAACCTTCATCCTCACCTTCTCACTTTATTTCTATATTATTAGCCTAGGGCCAAGGAGAAATGGTTGTTGATGTTGTTTTCATCACATTCTTGTACCATAATCTCAACTGACCATGGAGTAGTGCTATACTCACACTCTTGTCACTCACAAGATCCTCTACCTTGATCTAATAGTAGTAATCTCAATAAAGCCTATCATCATCATTACACATGTCCTTTGTAATATTAAATGGGATGAGCATTACTACCACACTTGTTAACTTGATGTTCACCACAAAAATCAATCTGGCAATGTTCACTCTCAAATGCAAGGTGACTTTGAGCACAAGATGAGTGGCATTGTTAATAACATCTAACACTATGAGGATCGATGGAAACTCGATCAGAAAGACGACATCAATAATGAAAGCTAGTTTTAATTAGATTTCGATTGAACTTGCTAGTTTATGTGGTTAAACACCCATGTTACAGTTTTTATTTTGTTTCTATTCAAATGTTATTTAAAAAATTATTTTAATGGATTTTTAAAACATTTCTAAAAACTTGTGAAACCGAAGTCTCATTTGCTAATGGTTTTTGGGTGTTAGAAACCTCCCAAGTAACACAAGATTTTGAATTTTTTTCTTTTTGTTTGTTAATTCTATGCGTCATCATTATAAATGAAGTATTTATATTGTTTGGTTGTGTTGTAGTGGCTACAACCACCCTCCAAAATTTTGCCTTAGCCTATTTTGGAGCCTCCCTACCAACCTTACACAGAACTTTCTCTTACTTCACCTCATAGGCTTCTCACCTAGACTTGGTCCAGCTACAAGCTGAGCATTTTTCCCTTGAAAATTGCACATTTTTGGAGGGCAACCATCCTTCCCTCCAGGAATTGTGCAATCCTCTTTAACAGCCTGTTGGGCTCTATGATTGTGAAAATCCTGCCAGCCAACCATCCTAGCAGGATTTGCACAAATTTTCCCAACAACAGGTTGTTCAACCTAGGATTTGCACAAATTTGGGCAGCATTCAGCTTCTCTACCCAGAAATTGCGCAAATCTCCTGGGCAGCCAGCCCAACTCCCAGCCAGAAATGCACATTTTTCTCCAGCAGTCAAGCAGTCTCTTGCATGTGCAGTTGACTTGACCGGTTCCCTCCAGGATTGAGCAAAATAGTCTTTCATGCATGGGATTCTTCTCCCAAGGCAATATGCAAAGGCATCCCTTGTTTAAGGGATTTATGTTTAGCAGTTGGAGGTTACATGCAAGGAGAAATTCTGAAACCTACCACCAAGTTTCGCTTCCCCTAGATTCGTGGCATGCGTGTCACAACCTTGATGTTATCAAAACTTATCAACCGGACACTACAGAGCTCATTCCTCACATCAACCTTGTAGCTCTAACATCCCACACCACATTTAGGAGAAGTGGGCACATTCAACTCATTTTTTTTTGGGTAAACCCGCTTCCCATGCCTTGTGCTGCATTTCTGTTGCTTTTTGTGTTTTCTCTTGTAGGAGTATTGTTTGCTTGATTTCTTTGAACGTTTGATGTCGTTTACATATATGCTAGCTTTTCCTAGCTCTGTTTCATTTTTCGTTGCTACCTCACTACTTTCACATGCATGAAACTGTTTTCCACGGACGTTCACCCAATCGAAGAAATGGCTCACCCACATGCATGTTGATATGTTTGTTGAATATTTCATTCATCTTTTGCATGCACTTTCAATCACTTCTGCTATCACTTAGTGTCACCATGCATTCAATGACTTGCTTGTTTTTAGTCGCCCGTTGGCGAGTCGGGCCAACCTTGGCCTGGGCTCTGCCTTCACCAAGGCTACATTGCGCAATCTAGGAAAGGAAGGCTCACCTTCCCCTCTAGATTTGTGCATTCCTACCTGGCACTAGCCTCCAAGACTATTTTGCGCATTTTTGGAGGACACTGGTTGCTTGGCCCAAGAAATTTTGTAGATATGTCCCTAGGCCAGTAGTCCTTCCCAACTGGAATTGTGCATTACATAATCCCAGCAATCAGCAACCAGATTGGACTGTGCATTGTGTAGTTCTAGCAGTCAGCCAGTCTCCCAGTAGCCCAAACTGTGCCTTGAGCAGTCTTGGCAGTCGATCTCCCGACCTCCAAACCGAAATTGCGCAACTTTCATGATCATTCACCCAGGTATGTTGCAATTCAGTTCTCATGTTCATTTTGGTTTTCGACTGATAGATTGTCTGCTATGAGTGTTTCCATGTCTCCCGGTATCGCAAGTGTTCATCTGCCTCTTAGCAGTACAAGTACAATGGTTTCCAGGAGAGCAGAGATGAGGTCACCATTTAGAGCACGCTTGGGGATGCAGTCATTCAAGTGTCTATGAGCTTGCCTACTCACAAAGACATCAAGTTGTTCATAGACAAGGACATCAAGTGGCAGCATCATGAACAACAGTTGAAGACATCATACCAAATGCAACAAATGCAAGAGGAGGGTTGTTGACAACACAAAGGTAGAACAAGGTTGCAAGCTCAAGCAGGTCCATTGATGATGAAAGCAACTTTAGAGACTATAGATATGAAGTGATGGCGTTACATGAAGATCCTGCGAAGGTAGAAGATGTAACAAAGAAGGAGTTGCATGTGTTGAAGCAACAACTCAGGAAGAACATGATATTGCACAGATGGATGAATGAGTTACAGCAGGATAAGGAACAACAATGGGCTCAATGTGCGTTCATGGATGAAACTGCACCCAGACAAGTTAAAGATCCATCCCAGTGGCTAACACGGAGCAGACATGGTGAGCAGTGTGGTTGATCGCATGCAAGGGATTCAGTAGCATGCATGTCATTGTGCGCAGGCATGCAATCCAACCCATTCAACACACTCACCAAGGCGAAGAGAAGAAGCAATTCCAACTGAAGCCGGACATGTACTTCGGCAAGGTGATGCCCATGACCTCCAGCACACACTTGAAGATCAGCATGGACACTATGCATCAATGTGCTTCTTATTCAGCTGCACCCAAGAAGACCATGTGCATGTTAGTATATGTGTTGGATGAAGGGGCTGAACCAATGCACCTGTTGCAACGAAAGTAAGATTTCACTTCAGTAATATGTCACCATGAGGTGCATGCACACCATCATGGACGACCAAGCTTGGCATCAGCTCACCAGCTTCACCATCACAAGCATTTCAAAGATTTGGTCTCACCATAGTGGACCGAGTGTTAATGATGTCTTGTAAGGCTTGCTCAAGCCATGTTGTCTCACATGACTGCATGTGCATTGTAATGTTGAGTCATGTCTAGTGTAAGTCAAGTGTCAACAGTTGGATGTAACGGTCATAGAGTAAGTGAAGAGTCATGAGGGTAGATGAACTGTCACAAAGGGGAATGTCAAGGATCACCCCACCCTTTGCTATAAATAGTCCCTCATAACTCATTGTATAGGCTTTTGGTCAGTGAAGCTTCTAGTAAGACTATTTTGAAGAAGGCTTGGACAGTATTATAATGCGCCTTGGCTTCTCCACTACACAGAACTAGCACATCTCTTTGGAGGAGCAGGCAGATGTGGTTGTAACATTCCACTATTGCGGCTAGCAGGTTTATATGGATGTATTGTATGATTGTGACTTACACTTCTTTTAAGAACCAGCACATTTTCATGCATATGTTGTTATTGTAGTTGGACTGCTCTGATTTCTTTAATGGTATGTGTTGTTTAACTTACATACTTGTGTATGAATTGATTCACATGCAATTATATGAATATTGTTGTTAATGTGTTGCATATGTTTTTAATGTTGTCACCGTCTGTGTTGACTTCTCTATAAGACATCAGATAAACCTTTCAATTGAACCTTGATGTAACAACCATCACACTTGTCTCAGACTGATCCGTGAGTGTTGTACATGTTATCTTAGCTTGTGTGATGTGACTGTCGCATCCAAGTGGACTACTCAGCCGAAAGTTGTGCATGTCCTTTGAGTTGTGTGTTCCTAGCTGAGTTGGGACTAATCCCTTTCAATACTAGAACTCACCTTCACCTCCTTCCCCTTTTGAAGTGTTGAAGCGTCTTATACGCCTTCCTTGACTCACTGCATCAGTCACACCCTTGCTGCTGACAAAGTTACTCTACTTTCCTATGTATGACACTGCAGTCAAGGCATTACCTTACGACCCACTGCTGGGACTCCTACACCAAATGGTCTAAGGTCTAATTGGGACTTCTTACCAGGGATATCCCCTTATCATGTTGGCAGGTCCAGCATCGTTAACATTTATGGCGCTAGAAGGAGGGCCTGATGATAAGCTGTGTCCTCTCATCCAGTTTTGAACCTTTGCATATCTTTCATGGAGTCTTGCACTCTTCTTCCCCCGAGGTGGTTTTTGAATTATGAATATGTCTCCATCTCAGGGAAACTTTTCGATCTCCTGTCCACTCACATGTATGATGGTGAAGGTGAAGTGGTTAGGCCTGAGCACTTCATGATTTATTAGGAAGATGAGTTTTCTAATGAATAGGTCGATTCACTTCTTGCATACACACTTCGTGAATCTCCATTTTGTTGGGTGCTCAACCTACAACTGACACTATGCACTCATTTGAGCACTTATGTGATATCATTGAAGACATGTTCTATCATTTGTATCCAGACTATCTTGACCAAAAAATGTTACAGCAATAGAGGGCTCTGCATGAATCCGTTATTGATTTTTGGCAGTGTTTCTATGACTTGTAGTTTCAAGCTTCGAAGAGCCAGATGAAATTTTCTTATCTTTGGGATAGTTCGAGTATTGCCTTAAGAAATTTTCCCGTCCCAAGAGGAAGCTTGATATCAAGCCTTACTCAACATTTTCATTGATGGAACTACGCAATCTCATGTGGGAGCGGACACTATCTCAACTGACTATCTACCTCCCTCTCATTCAGCAGCTCCACCACTGCCCAATGATGTTGAGCATCATGCTCACACACCTATTCATCCTTCACACTCTCCCAACATTACTCCACTCGATTTTCATGCAGATTTGGTTGTGACTCCTTTGAGTTTTCATATGCATTCTTTTCTTCGACCTTTATCTTCACACTCAGGTGTTCCTCCGGATGATGTTGTCTTGTGTTCGTCCATTCTCGACTGTCCACTTGTTGTGAACGAGGAACAACCCACTGATAGAGTCAGTGTTTCACAACCAACATGTGTTTTCATTCATGAAGAGTATGAGTGGGAGCTTGAACATCAACACTCAATGAAGGGTGACTCCCTTATGTCCAACTCCCCTCCGTTCTTTCCTAACCTCTTTGGTGAATTTGTCATCCATGATTTTGCATGTGTATCTTCATCCATGGATGCACCGATTGTTGATCACTCGCAGGGCTCACCGGATGTTAGTCCATCATTTGAAAACAGAGAGGATAAGTTACTCGTTGAAAATCCACTTGATCCTTCATCTACCTTTTCTGGAAACACAGAGGATGAGTTTGTTCACTTTTCATCTACCCCTCTGTGTGATTCATCTAAACATGAGGATGTCGACCAACATCCTAAATTTTATGGTCTTGGTTGTCGTGATCTATTCACCTCATCATCTGATCACGATGTTGATTCACTCATTGTTAATCCCTCTAAGCCACTGGTCTACGAAGATCCATCTACCAACAAAGTCGAAACCCCACAAAACGTTGAGGCACTTCAGCTCGAGTTGATGGTTATGTTAGGCCCTCGCTATCTTGAGGTTGGTTTTGCTTCCGATTAGGAAATTGTTCAAACACTCAAGGCTCCCATCACATATCTATATGCACTCAATATCAATCCAACACTCAGATTTTACTTTCTCCACTCGAACTACACGATCCCATTGCTCATGCATTGGAGGATTCTTACATTGCAAGCACTCATGCGCGACTCAAGTTATATTTGTTTCTTTCGTTTGATTACATGTCATAGTCAAGAGTGTTCTTATGCTTCAAAGTTGCACATAGTGTCACACAACACCATGATAAGTCCACGGACTGCCTGTCATGCACATGCACTCACTTATGTCTCATGGGCACTTTGAATCACAAAATGTGGTTGTCTTCATTGTTATATCTTTCTTGCTTGTTGATTCGCATAACTGTGTTTCTTGTGGACAAAGCCTTCATCAACATGGGTCTACCAATGTGCCGATGGATGCATTGGAAGTATCACTTCACGTGATCAGGCCCATGTACCATTAGGGTAAGAGTAGGACTAGTGTTTTCTTTCAAATGTTTGCTTGCATGCTTGATTGCTTACGTTCTTTGTTTGTTTGTTTGTTTGCTTGCTTATTTGTTACTCGGTTTGCTTTCATTTTTTCCTCTGCTCTTACTTTGCTTTTTTTATTGTTAGTTCATTCGCTTGTTTCGTTCATAGGTTAGTTTTTCATGAAACCATGTATGACTCTTGAAGCGAGCTAGGTAAAGTACAAGAGGGCTTGTATAGCTATCACTACTTGGTTATCTTTCATCTTGCCTTTGTATGATGAGCTTGTTACTTTTAGTCCATGATACATCAAAGGAAAATATGTATTGTTTGAAGTGAACCTTGGTGTAAACACAATGCTTGCATGCTAACTAATTTCACCTTCTCTAGTCGATTGTTTTTGGGTTAACCCTTGTCAGCTAAGTCAAGTAGAGTAAGGTGAGGGTGGGGACCTTAAAAGGCACATTAGAGATATAATAAACTACTTCTCTACTGGAACAACCTCTTTTGCTCTCAATAAGTCAAGATCCCTCTTCTACCTCTAAAATGAATAAGTGCTATGCACAGTGAAAATGAAAAATGAATAAGGTGAAAGAAGAGAAAGGGTTCTTATGCAGGGAGGTGATGCAAGTAACTCTGCCGAGGTACTGACCAGGCTCGCTGGCAATGGAGCGACACTTGTGTTCCTATGTGACTCCACCAAGGTATTGTCCAGGCCTGCTGGCAATGGAGTAACACAAGAGATGAAACTAAGACTCTGACAACTATATTGCTTGTACACTTATATACTCCTCAACCCCAATCGAAACAACTGTGTTGCCTTGTCTTGGAATGTGTGTCAACCAACCAAGGGTCTGGTAGATGCTACATCTTACAATCAAACTAGTGTGAAGCCAAGATGAGTTGAGAGATGCACAATAGTTCCGGAGGTGTTAGACTTGGTTTTCACAAACAAGGTCCATTCAAAGAGCTGGAGTTCTACCAGTGTGTCGCCAAGTGTTGTAGCAGCTACAACCACCCCCCAAAATTTTTCCTTAGCCTGTTTTGAAGCCTCCCTACCAACCTTATATAGCACTTTGTCTTGCTTTGTCAAGTACTCAAGATTCAAGTGTTTTCCTCACACAAAGGCAGCCTGTCAATAATAGTTGATCCATTCCCCTCACAAGCTGCTCACCTAGACTTGTTCTAGCTGCAGGCTGAACAGCTTCCCCTTGAAAATTGTGCATTTCTAGAGTGCAACTAGGCTTCCCTCTAGGAATTGCGCAATCCTCTCTGACAGCCTGTTGGGCTCCAGGATTGCGCAAATCCTGCCAGCCAACCCTCCCAGCAGGATTTGCACAAATTTTCCCAGTAGCAGGTTGTTCAACCCAATATTTGCACAAATCTGGGTAGTAATTAGCTGCTCTGCCTAGAAATTGTACAAATCTCTTAAGCAGCCAACCCAACTCCCAACCCGAAATGCGCATTTTTCTACAGTTGTCAAGCAGTCTCCCGCATGTGCAGCTGATTTGATCGGTTCCCTTCGGGACTGAGAAAAATAGAATTGCATGCATGGGCTGCTTCTCCCAAGGCAGCATGCAAAGGCATCCCTTGTTTTAGGGATCTATGTTTAGCAGTTGGAGGTTACATGTAAGGAGAAATCCTAAAACCTCCCACCAAGTGTCGCTTCCCCTAGATTTGTGGCATGCATATCACAACTTTGATGTTATCAAAACTTATCAACTAAACATTGTAGAGCTCATTCCTCACATCAACCTTGCAGCTATGACATCCCACATCACATCTAGGAGCATTCGGCACATTAATCTCAGCTGTTTTGGGGTAAGCCCGCTTCCGATGCCTTGTGTTGCATTTATGTCATTGTTTGTGTTTTCGCTTGTAGGAGTATTGTTTGCTTGATTACTTTGAACACTTGATGTCATTTACATATATACTAGCTTGTCCTAGCTATGTTTTAGTTTTTGTTGCTACCTCACCGTTGTCCCATGCATGAAACTATTTTGCACGAATGTTCGCCCAACCGGCGAACTAGCTCACCCACATGCATGTTGATCTGTTTGCTAAATCTTTCATTCATGTTTTGAATGCACTGTCAATCACTTATGTTGTCACTTAGTGTATCCATGCATTCACTTACTTACTTTCTTTCAGTCACCCGTCGGTGAGTCGGGCCAACCTTGGCCTTGGCTCTGCCTTCACCAAGGCTGCATTGTGCAATCTAGGAAAGGAAGGCTCACCTTCCTCTCCAGATTTGCACATTCCTGCCCAACACTGGCCTCTAGGATTGTTTTGCACATTTCTGGAGGACAGTGGCTGCTTGGCCAGAGAAATTGGGCAGATTTGTCCCTAGGCCAGCAGTCCTTCCCAGCTGGAATATTGCATTGCGCAATCCCGGCAGTCAGCAGCCATACTGGACTGTGCATTTCACAATTCCAGCAGTCATCCAATCTCCCAGCAGTCCAGATTGTGCATTGAACAGTCTTCGCAATCGGTCTCTTAACATCTTGGCCGAAATTGTGCAACCTTCATGATCATTCACCTAGGTATGTTGCAAGTCAGTGCTCATGTTCATTTTGGTTTTTGACTGACAGATTGCCTGCTGTGAGTGTCGCCATGTCTCCAGGTATCATAGGTGTTCATCTTCCTCTCAACGGTATATGTACAATGGTTTCCAGGAGAGCAGAGACGAGGTCACCCTTTAGAGCACACTTGGGGATGCAGTCAATCAAGTGTCTATGAGCTTGCCTACTCATGAAGACATCAAGTTGTTTGTAGACAATGACATCAAGTGGTAGCATCATAGCGAGCAACATCATGAACAAAAGCTAAAGACAACATACCAAATGCAACGAATGCAAGAGGAGGATTGTTGACAACACGGAGACGGAACAAGGTTGCAAGCTCAAGCAAATCCATTGATGATGAAAGAAACTTTGGAGACTTTGGCTATGAAGTGACGGCGTGACATGAAGATTGCACGAAGGAAAAATATGTAACAAAGAAGGAGTTGCATGTGCTAAAGCAGCGACTTAGGAAGAACATGAAGCTACACAGACATACTAATGAGTTGTTGCAGGATCAGGAACAACAGTGGGCGCAACGTGCGCTCACAAATGAAATTGCACCCAGACAAGTTAAAGATCCATCCCAACAACTAACACGGAGTAGACATGGTGAGCAGTGTGCTTGATCACATGCAAGGGATTCAGCAGCATGCATGTCATTGTGTGCACGCATGCAATCCAACCCATTCAACACACTCACCAAGGCAAAGAAAAGAAGCAAGTCCATCTACAGCCGAATGGGTACTTTGGCAAGTTGATGCGCATGACCACCAACACACACTTGAAGATCAACACGGACATTATGCATTAGCTTTTTGTTGGTTCAGCCGCACCCAAGAAGACCATGCACATGTTAGCAAATGAGTTGGATGAAGGGGCTGAACCAATGCACCAATTGCATCGAAAGCAAGAGTTCGCTTCAGCAAGATGTCACCATGAGGTGCATGCACACCATCACGGACAACCAAACTTGGCATCAACTCACCAACTTCACCATCACAAGCATGTCAAAGAGTTGGTCTCACCATAGTGAACTGAGTGTCAGTGTGTTGTGGCCACAACTACCACCCTATTGAAACATGTTCTTACAACAAATTTCCAAAGGGTCCCCTAGAAGTTTGATTTTTCATCTTTCGAAATGACCTATTTTATCACATGGATGTCAACTTCTTGCTGAGTCAAATTTTCAAGGCCTAATGGCTAAGCCATTAAATATACCTCTGTTGCATGGATCATTCATGACACAGCCTATCCCTTCATCCTCTCCCTTAATCGGGATCTTTCGGTCCTCACAAACATGCATGGCACATTGGCACCCGCACAAACCATCACCCCTACCCCCATCATAATCGTTTGTTGGTTTAATTCGCAAAAACCCTTCATCGCATCATCATCAAGATATAATCCCTTTACAAAGGAAAACCCTTCACAAAACACATAAAACCTTCCATATTTCACTTATCGCACTCAATATGGGCACATAACACAAGGCATTCATGGCTTCTAGACCCGATGGGTTTTATTAGCTCAAATGTATGCATTTTGGGTCTGGAGCCCATCGCATATTGCAAATTGGCGGAGCCTCAGGCCTTATACATATTACGTGCAACGACTTCACGGACCTGTTGACCTATCAAATATGATATATATATATATATCTATCTATCTATATATATATATATATATATATATATATATATATATATATATATATATTATATATATAATATATATATATATATATATTATCAGGTCCAAAAGCCCTATCGCATATCGCATATCAGCGGAGCACAGGCCTTATACACAGTGTGCATCGCGATGCGGCGGATCCATCAATTTATATGAACTTGGGCGTATAACATTTCAAGTCCGGCATTATGGCTAGACTTGGTTTTCCCCACATATTCCTTTTTTTCTCAAAAGTATTGAAATCTCGATTTTCAAAGGCTAGCCTGCATTGCGGACTTGCTAGCAATATTAACGTATATATATTTGTCTTCAGATCTAGGGCCATATCGCATATCGCATATCGACAGAGCCCCAGGCTTATGCATATTGTGTTATGCGATATGCCAGACCCCAAAATATTTATAAGCGCTGATATATATCATATGAGGTTCAGCCTGGGCGATCAGGGCAGGATTTCCTGTGTTTTCGTATATTTTCCAAATTTTTCGAAACTACAAAGGATCGGATTTTCAATGAAAAAAGCGGGCCTGTGGAGTCCCAATAGTGCAATTGCACATTAGGGCAGTGGAAGTCATGGGTCCTATGACCTGAGAGAAGGCTGATACCTGATTGTGATGAAAGGAAGCCTTCGAAAACTGTGTCGAGCCTATGGGTTGAGCAGGAAACCGTGTGATTGACTATGTATCAGGCATAAATCTTTTTCATGCTTGCTCCGTAGTTTTATAAAATGAATGAAGGCAATGTTACGTTTGATTGATGCATTTTTTGTTCTATTGTTCACAATCATCAAACTAATCATGGCTATCCTTGCAGGTGACAAGCAAAGGATGTAGGAGGGGATTTGAAGGGCCATGTATGTAGAAGCGTTACATTTAAAGAATCTATCCGCAACCCCAAGCGTTGCCTGTACAATCCGCAAGCAAAGTTGTCCCGGTCTCCATTGTGAGAAGGAAACGTGTAGTCGCCCTTTTCACCGGCATTCGTTCTCCTCCTAACGAAAGGAATCGACCCGGACGTTATGCCTTCTATGCACCAATGGTCACACTAATGATCCTATTACTGTGTACTTGATGGGCATATCTGAAACAGTGGGAAGATGAAGAGGCAGGGTGACCTCGGTTGGTCGGTAGTTTTAACAACCTATCGTATCTGTACAGACTGATCTGTGTAATGACAAGATGGAATCAAAAGGGCATGGAAGTCATAGGGTCATTCAGAGGCCGCATAAGTATTACCTCTGGAAAGGAGAAAGGGGCCTTTGATTTTTGATAAGAATAGCATTGCTTTATTGTGAATGAGGAGGATTGTTTTTTAGGGAAGAAGGAGCCTTTAGTTTCAGACTCATTGTATTATTTTGGATCATAGTGTTGTTACTGGCATGACTGTAAATGTTATTTATATTTAAGAATATTGATGACTTACAGTTCACTATTAGTCTTGTTAAATTGAATGTGATTCAGTTTCATGGTTAACTTGTGAATGGTCTATGATTTGAAACTAAATTAAACATCAGTTGCAGTTTTAATTCCATAGAAGAATGTGGATTCCTATATGAGTGATTGGATTGCAATTTAGCTTTAATATAGTCTTGTCCAACTGTGAATTCAATGATTGATTCATTTGGACTTGAATCTATGCATGATGTTTAACCTTCTTTATCATGCTCTTGTTGAACATATATATGATGTTTAAACCTCGGTATCATGTTTTTGTAGGGTAGATTAGAGTAGTTAAAAGTAGTATAGATAGGATTTAATACATAGAGGTTAGTTGTTTCATTTTGTTGATTTAATTGAAGTCTTCCTCCCGGAAGCAATCTTTCGACATGTTCAAGCAGTTTACAGGGTCCCCTAAAACCCATCGGAACTAGCCATCCCAAATGAAAGCAGGTCTAATTAGTGCTTGCGATCAGGTTAGTTCCCCTTACTGGCATTGTGCATATTTTCCATGTCAACAAATTGGCACTAGAAGGAGGGCCTGAACTACCCTCTCCAGCTTTTCAAGATTTCATCTATAAGTGTCACGCATGGATTCAAAAGGATTAATGTATGGATCATAAAGGTCGAGGAGATCCTACCACACATTTGAAAGAGCCTCATTTTGAAGAGACAGAGACCCCTCTAAGCCTTGTATCTGGGTCACCCAAGGAAGAGAGACTGTGGGAGTATCATGTCACTCAGGAACAACCAGTCAGAGCACTTACTCGAGCTTACGCTCTTTCCCTCTCTCAGCTTCCCATATTTCACTCTTTACCTCTGACAACTAAGAGAAAGCCAAGGATCTTTACCTTGAGTGAAGATACATCTTCAGCCACTTCTCTCGAAGATATTATGCTAGAATCCTTGCAAAGTATCAACACCCCTTGGGAAAAAATTCCTAAGGATTCCCCTTCTAAAGGCAACTTCTCGCTCAATTTTGAGAATTCTAACAGAGAAGTCTCCAACCAAAACTTCACTGTCCATAATATGGCCAAAATTCCCCCTCCGGGTGGGAATTAGCATCCACCTCCTCCTTCGGGTGGGAATCAACCTCCACCTCCTCCAGGAGCACTCCTTCCCTGGCTTGACCAAGATGTTGTAGCAGTGCCCGGGTAGCAGCATCCATTACCCAAAAATACAGAAAGAGTGTTACCTAATTTAGACCCTGAGCGGAGAGATACCGTTAATAACCATATTCAATCTTTCTTCCTATCCTTGCGTAGGTTGGGGGTCACCGATGAAGATGTGGTGTGCCGCCTATTCTCTTTTAATTTGACTAGTGTAGCCTACATGTGGTATTTCAGTTTGAGAGTAGGGTCAATCACCTCTTGGGACGCTTTTCAGCAGGCCTTTTTAGACAAGTTTGGTGATGAAAAAACAAATGCGGCCTTAGTTTTAGAACTATCCCATCTGAAAATGGAAACCAAGGAGAAGGTTAAGGATTTTAACATCCGGTTCAACACCTTGTTCAACAAAATCCCAACCACCGCTAGACCTACTGAAGAGGCGCTAATGGAATTCTATATCTCTACTTTCCCTATCCCTACAGCGACGTGGGTTAAAAGGAGTAATGTGCAAACCTTACAAGGTGCTATCAATGAAGCAGTAAAAGTTAAAAATGAAATGATCAGCCTCACAGCATGCCACCCTACAACTGGAGAAAAGAAAGCCTCTCAGACATCCAAGAAGAATAATGGAAATGATAACAAAGGGGCTGAAACTAAAGAAAAGGACATCACAGATGTGGAAGGGTTGCATCGGATCATTAAGAAACTTACAAACACAGTCATTGATATGAAAAGGAATCATGGAGAGAGTACTAGTGGTAATGGAGGAGACTATAACAATAGAAAGCCCTTCAAGCATTTCTATCGTAAGAAAATAGAAGGTGGTCATGACCATCTTGCATTGCCTGCTCCACCTAATGAAGGGGCTTTAAACACAAAAGAGTTGGCACTTATTGGATCACTCCTTAACAAAGAAGAACCTGTACTGTAGCTCGAACCAGAACAAGAAGACGAGGAAGGATACCAAGTAGAAGAACCCTCGGAGGAGGAAACCCAGATTAATGTGTTGTGGTATTTCCATAGTGATGAGAATGATGACGAAGGAGATAACATTACAGAAATCAACGCTAACGAAATCCACACGCGAGGTAAAGGGCCGCTCCCAGATACGACAAAGCCCCTAGACCGAATAAAGCAAAATGTTTTCCCTGTGAAAGTATCCGCTCCCAGAGTTCCTGTCGAGCATAGTAGACCTGGCGGTCAATCCAAGAATGCCCCTATTGCAAGTCACCCAAAGAAAGAAAATGCATCTCCCACTGCAACAAAGGCTACTCAAGACGATAAACTCCCATCTAAGAATGGAAAAATTGGTATGTTTACTCTGCCATATCCTGTTTATAACATTGATTACAATATTATGGATGATCTCAAGAAGTCTAGGGCTAATATCACATTTTGACTTGTTGAAATTAACGTAGCAAAGAGATTTGTTGTTGAAAGCTATGAATGAGCGGAACTACAAAACCCCCACCACCTCAAGCACCCAAACCAAGAAGCCAATGTCCAAACCTATTAGTATGACTAGCGTAGCCCAAATACTATCAGCTATGGAGGCCACATTGTCTAAAATGAATAGAAAGCCCCAAGATCTCAGTGTAGCCATGATAGGGAGGAAATCAAAATCTATGACTCGACCCTTCCTTATCACATTCGAAATCTTCAACATGAATGTGCATAATTTCTTAGTAGACTCTAGCGCCTCATCCACTATTATGCCTCACACTGTTGCTAAGAGACTTCAAGCAATACCCAATTAAACCGAAACTCAAGTTATGTAGTTGGACAAAATGAATGTGAGAGTTATTGGGGAGTTGAAAGATGTGTTTATTCGGATGGCTGCCAAGCCTCAATATACTCAAGTCATTGATATAGTGGTAGTGGATATACCTGAGGCTTATGGAATGCTGCTTAGTAGGGACTGGTCATCAAATCTAAATGGATATTTACCAACTGATTGGTCCCATATTTTGTTGCCTCAGAGGGGAAAAAGTGATATGCTGAGAGTGGACTGGGAAAGATACATTAAGTACGTGGTAACAGAACCAAACAACCCCAATGAACCTGTAATGTTCTATAACTTTATCCTTGGGAATTACAATTCTGATGTTTATGCCATGGAAACCTGTTTCAGGGAGTGCCATGCAGAAACAGTCAAGGAGGATTTCACAAACACACAGTGGAAGAAAGAATTAAACACCCCCATAATCCAACTGATGAATTACCTTGTATTATCGTAGATGATAGGACTAATTTCATAGGAAGTAGTTACTTTAGCACAACATTAGAGTTTATTTTTCAGGACACTTCATTTTGATGACTCTAACTGTCTTAAAAGTGCAAGCACTAGGAGAATTTTCATTGACCCACTAAGGAACCAACGCCTAATGGCCAACCAGTTGGAATGCGCACACACCAATAACATAGCAGAACATGAAGGCTTGCTGAAAGGCCTGAGAAGAACCCTTGAAAGGAATATAAAAAATCTTAGAGTTTTTTATGACCCACAGATAATGGTGAACTAGGTAAAGAAAAAGATACACTACATTCTTCCACACCTGGCGAGGTACCAACATGAGGTATGGATTTTAATTGGCAATTTCGATTCTTTCAATGACACATACATACCTCAAAAGTATAACCATGATGCAGATCTAATGGCTGCTATGGTTGTGAAACTTTTGCCTAATCTTATATTAAACAAGAATAAATTTCACGTTGAATTGATTTTCAGATCATCCATAACTAATAACATCTCAAATTGGCAGGTGTTCGAAGGTGATAATTAAATCTGTGAGTTCCTGCATTGCGAGAGAACACTCAGAAACACGGCCATTAAAAAAAAGGAGCATGAAAAACTTATAAACGGAAGTGAAGATGAGTTGATATCTTTCATCGAGAAATTCATTTACTTTCCATCTCTCATGAGTGAGACAACAGGTAAGCACACAAAATTACAACGCTCACGGCTGAGCCCATTCTAAGTTGTGAAAAAAATTGGTCATGGAATTTACAGATTGAAAACCTTATAGAGAGAAACTGAAAAACTCCTTGTTAATGGCCAGCATCTCAAGAGATACTTCCAGTAGCCACCACATGGTAGTTACCCCCTGAGTAGGTTAGAGATAATTTCATTTTGTTGTTAGTGTAGTTGTATTCCTATCCTTTCTTTTGTTTTCTACAAGGTCCATTTTCCTGATGTTTTTAATCACATTCCTTTTCAGCCAGCTGATGGTGGTCCTCCAGTCTCGTTCTACCTTTTAGAATTGTCCTCATTCACCACTCTCAGTCTTTCCTTTCCTCATTAACTTACTGATGATTCTATTGTTGTTTAGAGAATTTTCGGCCAAATCACATAGATAATAATTTGTCGACGCGTTTCGAACCAACCAGTGTGGTTCATCGTCAGGACAAGTTGAAGCATCGATCCAACGTAGCTTGTTAAATAGTCTTTGCAGAGATACCAACGGCTAGATTGATAACAGCTAAAAAGACCTAAGGACCCTAGTCAAAAAACAATATCATAGCTATATTCTTTAATAAATTATTAATCCTAGAGATACGTTAAATTAGGTAATTAAAGTATTCTTACCAGCTGGAAATACATTAGTTAACTTAACTAAATATAATAGTTTATTGATAAATGTATATATAAATACCTATAATGAACCAATTCCAAAAATAGTATTATTGGTTCATTTAATTAATGAATATTTTAATTTATTTATATAATCTATACCATTATCATTTATTATTTTATTTAATAATTTTTATCTTGCTATATTTCTTTAATAGTTTAATTTATCCAATAATCATGTTTCATTTATAATATTTTAAAAACCATTGTAAAGTTAAACATATTTATTTAATAAACTATTTTAATTAATTAAATTTATATAATCTATACAAATAAACTTAATAATTTATTTATAATGTATATTTACTACATAATCTATATTTGATTTAATACTTAATTTTATATATCCATGTTCCAATTTTAATAATCTTGAACCTACCCCTGTGATTAGGTAAATATATTATTCTTAAATTAAACTAATTTTAAACCCTACAAATATATTTAGACATAATAAATAGAAGGTTATAATGGTTCTTTCCTTCAATTCATTATAGTTATTAATAAATATCTGTAGCGTTATAATAGATTAATATGGGATAATATTATTTAAAGAAATCAAATCAATATAAAATATATAATTGAAAACAAGAAAAAGGAAAAAATTAATTAAATATAATCGTCATAAGGCTCGAAATAAAGATCATATTAATAGCCAATACAGAGAATAAAGAAATAAAGGGAGCAAATAATATTAATTCAATATATAATCAGGAAGAAAAGAATCAGGGAGGGGTAAATAAATAATGATTAAAAGCTAACTATAAAAATTATAAGAAAGCAAGAGGAATACTGGATCCACCCCAGAATCAATCCCGAGGCATTAATAATGAGGGATAGAGGAGGCTAGGGAGACAGGGCTGGGACCCAGCAACTGCTAATCTTCCAGCCATCATCCCTATTAAGGTTCTTCAGCCTTTTCTCAATCTCCAGGGCCTCTCTGAATTTTCGATGGTGAAACTGCGGAACTCTAGCAATGACTTGAGCCTCTTCAATACAGACATGATGCCTAGTCTTTTTGGCATGTTCAGCCAGGGCTGAGGGCTAGGCCCTCCCATGCTTCAAGTCAGCTGAATGCTCGTTGATCCTTTGCTTGATAGAGCGACCTATCTCACCAATATATGGTGTCCCATAAGAACACGGAATGACATAGACACCCTTCATGTCTTTAGGGTCGATAGGATCTTTTACCGACCTGAGGGAGCCACGGATCATATTGAGGGGTCTAAAAGTTGCGGGCACATCGTACCTCCTCAGAATCCTCGCAATCCTGTCAGTGGTCCCTTGGATGTAAGGAAGGTTAACCCCCATGACACGATCATTAGGATCTTTTCGGACAGAGGGCTCCTTCTTGGCCTTGAGGAAGGCTTTTTTACCAAGGTTTCTACTGTAACCATTCTTCTCAAAGACATCTAGGAGATGAGCCTTCTCCGATTCCAAGCTCCCTTCATCAGAAATTCTAACAGCACGGGTGGCAAGAGTGCTTAGAACCCCCAACTTCTGGGTGGGGAAATGATGGGAAGAAGCATGCAAGTACTGCTCAGTATGCGTCTTCTTTCTAAACACCTGATGAGAAAAGGAACCATCCACCTTCTTAGATATGAGAACATCCAGGAACGGAAGACAACCATTATCTTCTTTTTCCATCATGAATTTAATGGCGGTGCATTGGTTATTGAGATGACTGAAGAAACGATCTAGCTCAGCAGGACCATGAGACTAGACAACACCAGTGTCATCAACGAATATTTTCCAAAGCTTCGGTAAGAGATGAGAGGAAGCCAAGGCCTTAGACTCAAAATCCTCCATAAAGAGATTAGCGAAGACAGGGGACAAGGGGGAACTCATGGCAACTCCACAAGTCTGCTCATAGAATTCTCCCTCGAAGCTGAAAAAGATGGAGGTAAGGCAAAGCTCAACCAACTTAGCAGTCTCAGGGTCAGTGATCTTATTAATCACCATCATGGCCTCATTGATGGGAATACAAGTGTAAAGAGAGACCACGTCGAAACTTACCACAATGTCATTGGGCTCAAGATTAATTCTCTTAAGATCATCAATATAAGAGGCCGAGTCTTTGACAAAGGATTCAGTATGACCAACCAAGGGCCTCAACTTAATAGCAAGGAACTTGGCCAGGAGGTAAGTTGGACCTCCTATGGTGTTGACAATGGGTCTTAGGGAACCCCTTCCTTATGGACCTTCGGAAGACCATAAATCCTAGGAGTGATGGGGTTTCCCTCAATAATCTTCTGGGATAGAGGATTAGTGGAATTGCACGACTTAATCGCAAGAAAAGGATGCAAGTGAGAAGAAAAGGATGCAAGAGGGGATTCAAACGGCCATGTATGTAGAAGCGTTGTGTTTAAAGAATCTGGCCACAACCCCACGTGTTTCCTGTACAGTCTGCAAGAAAAGATGTCCCGGTCTCCATTGTGGGAAGGTAACATAAAGTCTCCCTTTTCACCAGCATCTGTTCTCCTCCTCAAGAAAGGAATCGACCCGGTCGTTATGCCTTCTACACACCAGCAGCCACACTAATGATCCTATTAATGTGTACTCGATGGGCATATCTGAAACAGTGGGAAGATGAAGAGGCAGGGTGACCTCAACTGGTCGGCAATTTCAACAACCTATCGCATCTGTACAGACTGATCTGTGTAACGAAAAGAGGGAATGGAAAGGGCATGGAAGGCAGAGAGTTGTTCAGAGGCCGCATAAGTATTACCTCAAAAAAGGAGAAAGGGGCTTTTGATTTTCGAGAATAACAGTGTTGCTTTATTGTGAATGAGGAGGACTGTTTTTTAGGGAAGAAGGAGCCTTTAGTTTCAGACTCATTGTATTGTTTTGGATCAGAGTGATGTCACTGGCATAACTGTAAATGTGATTTATATTTATGCATATTGATGACTTACAGTTCACTATTAGTCTTGTTAAATTGAATGTGATTGAGTTTCATGGTTAAGTTGTAAATGGTCTCTGATTTGAAACTAAATTAAACATCAGTTTCAGTTTTAATTCTGTAGAAGAATGTGGATTCCTATATGAGTGATTAGATTGCAATTTAGCTTTAATACAGTCTTGTCTAGCTGTGAATTCAGTGATCGATTCATTTGGACTTGAATTTGTGCATGATGTTTAACCGTCTTTATCATGCTCCTGCTGAACATATATATGATGTTTAAACTTCGGTATCATGTTTTTGCAGGATAGATTAGAGTAGTTAGAAGTAGTAGAGACAGGATTTAATACATAGAGGTTAGTCATTTCATTTTGTTGATTTAATTGAAGTCTTCCTCCCGGAAGCAATCTTTCGACATGTTCAATCGGTTTACGGGGTCCCCTAAAACCCATCGGAACTAGCCATCCCAAACGAAAGTAGGTCTAATTGGGGCTTGCGATCGGGTTAGTTCCCCTTGTTGGCATTGTGCATATTTTCCATGTCAATACAGTTATGTCTTGCAAGGCTTTCTCAAGCCATGTTGTCTCACATGAGTACATGTGCATTGTAATGTCGAGTCATGTCAAGTGTAAGTCAAGTATCAACAGTTGGATGTAACACTCATAGAGTAGATGAAGAGTCATGAGGGTAGTTGAACTGTCACAAAGGGGAATGTCAAGGGTCACCCCACCCTTTGCTATAAATACTCCCTCATAACTCACTGTATAGGATTTTAGTAAACCAAGATTCTACAAAGACTACTTTGAAGAAGGATTGGAGAGTATTGTAACACGCCTTGGCTTCTCCACTACACGCAGCGAGTACATCTCTTTAGAGGAGAAGGCAGATGTGAATGTAACATTCCACTATTGGGGCTAGCAGGTCTACATAGATGTATTGTATGATTGTGACTTACACTTCTTTATGTAATAAGAGCCAACACATTTTCATGCATATGTTGTTATTGTAGTTGGACTGATCTAGTTCCTTTAATGATATGTGTTGTTTAACTTATGTACTTGTGTATGATTGGATTCACATGCAATTATATGAATCTTGTTGTTAATGATGTCACCATCTGTGTTGACTTCTTTGCCAGACATCAGATAGGCCTTTCACTTGAACCTTACTATAACAACTATCATACTCATCTCAAACTGATCCGTGAGTTTTGTACATGTTATCTTACCTTGTATGATGTGACTGTCACATCTGAGTGGACTACTCCACCAAAAGTTGTGCATGTCCTTTTTGTTGTGTATTCCTAGCCGAGTTGGGACTGATCCCTTTCAACCTAGAACTCACCTTCGCCTCCTTCCCCTTTCGAAGTGTTGGAGCCTCTCATACACATTCCTTGACTCACTGCATCAGTCACAACCTCGCTGCTAACAAAGTTATTCTACTTTCCTATGTGTGACACTGCGGTCAAGGAATTACCTTACGACCCATTGTTGGGACTCCTACACCAAACGGTCTGAGGTCTAATTGGGACTTCTTACCAAGGAAATCCCCTTGACATGTTGGCAGGTCCAGCACTATCAACAGGTTGTTATGTGTAGCATATTATGTTAGGGATGAACTCCTCACATGTTCCACCCGCGTTTGGTAATGGTTCCAATGTACTAGTTGGTCTTGGACCACACCAATCTGTCGATCTATATAAGTAAGTTCCAAATGGAACCAATTACCCAAATCTTGTTGGGCGTGGAGCAAGATTATTTAGATGTCTTTGTTTCAGCCGGATGTATACCCCAGGAAGATTGTACACCCGTCCACGTGGGGGGGTGCAGGGGGGACTTGTAACCAGGGAGAAACTGAGAATATGCTTAGTTTCAATTGTTCTTCAAGGATGACGATGAAGATGAGAAATATCCAGGTCCAAAGAGGAGTCATTGTCCAGCAAATGAAGCAGTGATGGAGTTGCTACAATCATTCTCCAAGTGGGAGATTGTTGGGAGTGGAGCATGATTATTTAGAGGTCTTTTTTTCAGCTAGATGTATATCCCCAGAAGATTGTACACCCCTCCCTGAAGCTAAAAACAGATGTAAAATTTCCTTATAAAAGTATAGTAATTTCTAGTTAATCTAGGTCATACATTAGGCAGATGATCTGACGGTAGAACTTATGTTTAGTTTAGGGTTTTTTTCCCTAGAAGGCAACCCCTCTCTTTGTATGAGGGTATTGTATTGAGGCTATGCAATATATCTGTATTCTCAGAGCGAGAAACAGAGAGGCGAGACCGTGAGGAAAAATAAAATATATTACAATGAATCTATTGTAGGTTGTGTCTCTTCATTTTGCTGGATAATAGAAAGGAAGGACTGGTTGTTCAGGGTGGACGTTGCACAAACTGGGTGAACCACGTATATCTGTGTCTCTCTAGTTTTGTGTGTTTGTGTTTTTCTGCATATTATATGTCTTGCATTTCTTTGTCATATATAATATTTTTCTAACAACTGGAATCAGAGCTAAAGGTCTATTTGGCTGAAAAACGCGCAGGAAAGAAGGGTTTCTCATTCGAGTGGGAGCAATGGCGGAAGATGGTAAGTTTAGGGTCGAGAAATTTAACGGCCAAAACTTCTCGTTGTGAAAGAAGCAGATGGAAGATTATCTGTATCAGAAATATCTGTACCTACCATTGAGCGGAAAAACAAAAATGTCGACAGGTATGACAAATGAATAATGGAACCTTCTCGATAGAAAGGCACTCAGAACAATACGGTTGTGCCTCGCAGCATCGGTCGCCTTCAACATTTCAAAGGAAACAACGACAGAGGGTTTGATTCAGGCGTTGGAAAAACTATATGAAAAACCCTCCGCCTCAAACAAGGTATTTCTTATGAAACGATTATTTAATATAAAGATGTCAAAAGGTGGATCTATTGCAGACCATTTAAATGATTTTAATACAATTACAAGTCCATTAAGTTCTGTAGGGGTAAACTTTGATGATGAATTTAGAGCTCTGTTATTCTTATGCTCATTTCCAGAAAGTTGGAATGGTTTAGTAATGGCTATTAGTAACTCTGTTTCTGAATTTAGTACTTTAAAGTTTGATGATGTTGTCGGTGCTACCCTTAGAGAGGAAATGCGACGGAAAAGCTCTGGTGAGACATCGGGTAATGCTTTAAGTGAAGAGTCTAGGGGAAGAAAAATGGAAAGAGGAAAGAGCTCAGGATATCGCAGTAAATCAAGGAAAGATAGATCCAAGGCTAGATTGGGGATAATGTGCTGGAAATGTGGAAAGAAAGGACACCTAAAGAAAGACTGTAGATCTTGGAAGGGAAAAGAAGGAGATGCACAACAAGAAAACAATCATGAAGCAAATGTGAGAGGTGAGCTGTTACAAGATGCTTTGATTCTTTCTTTTGAAAATATTACTGATTCATGGGTGGTATTTTCAGGGGCCTCATTCCATGCCACACCTGATAAGAAATATTTTCATGACTATGTTCAAGGAGATTTTGGACAAGTCCGTTTGGGTGATGATAAACCCTGTAAAATTGTAAGGTTCTTGTTGTTAGGTTGTGTTATATTCTTTCCATGTAGTTAACAGGGGGTTTGAAGGGCACCTGTAACCCCACTTTATGGGGTTCAGGGCAGCGCCCCGAAAAATTTTGGTTTTGGACCCTATGTTAGGTTGGGGGGACCCACCTATGGTTTTGTGCATGATTTTCGCACATGTTTTTTGGATGCAATGGTTTTTCGGTGCATAGTATTGGACGCAATGCTTTTTGGTCCATGGTAGTGGATGCTTCGACATGTATAAATATGTATTGTAACATTGAAAGGAACATAATGAAAAATCAAGCTGGTAGTCCCGGTTTCGGGATCCAAGGGAAAATCTCTTTGTATATGTGTTTTATGTGTTATGATCTCGCATTGTTTACTTTCTATGTTTTAGAATTAGTATGCAGGTAATTTCTGTACGGGGTTAAAACCTACATTTGGTATCAAAATTGTTTTGGCTTGAAGGGAATGCCTTTGTTGTTGAGGAGTTTCACTCAGGGCTGTGGTAGACCCTATTTAGTGGGAGATCTATGAAATCGATTCTGGTGGTGAAAGAAGATGGTGAGTAGTGGAAAGATAGAGATCGAGAAATTCAATGGTCAGAGTTTTGAGTTGTTGAAACTCAAGATGGAGGATCTATTGGTGGGTAAAGACCAGTGGATTACGGTAGATCTGGGTACTAAACCAACGGGAGTGCCTGATGAAGAATAGAAGAAGTTGGATCGGAAGGCAAAGAGCACAATACAATTATGTGTCTCAGATTCAGTATTGTTGAATGTATCAGGGGAAGCTACGGTGAAGGCTTTATGGGACAAGTTAGGTACTTTGTACCAATCTAAGTCTCCGGTGAATAAACTGTTCCTACGGAAAAAGTTGTATAACCTGAGGATGAAATATGAAGACTCAGTGACAGAGCATATGAATGCATTTAATACTGTGCTAAGTCAGTTAGCATCTGTTGATATTAGAATTTCAGATGAAGATAACTGCATCAGTTTGTTTTGTTCTCTACCAGATTCGTGGGATAGTCTGGTTATTGCAATAGGTAGCAATGCAACTACCTTGCATTTTGATGAAATAGTCTCATCCTTGCTAATGGAGGAGATGAGATGGAAAAATATGGAGAGCCAAAATGGTGATGCCTTGTCTATATGAGGGCAAACCCAGAACAAAAAAAAAAATAAGTCATTGAGTGGGAGATATAAATATAAAGGGAGATATAAATCTCTAGGACAACCTGTAAAGGTGGTGTGTTGGAAATGTGGAAAGGAAGGGCACTACAAAAGGAACTGTAAATCTAAAGCTCCTGACAAAATAAAGGGATCTGATGAGGCTCCTTCTGCAAAGGTGAAAACCACCTCAGATGAAAGTGGGGATGTGTACTTGGCTTCTTCAAGTACACATGTAGATCATGAGGCATGGTTGATTGATTCAGGTGCATCATTTCAGTTCACTCCCCATAGAGAGTGGTTCTGCAAGTATGAGAAATATGATGGTGGTGATGTCTTCTTGGGGGATGACAGGAAGGCTAGAATCATTGCTCGAGGAAAAGTAAAGTTTAAGTTAAAAGGTGGAAGGGTTAGAACACTTCCAGGTGTTCTACATATTCCTGCATTAGCCAGAAATCTGCTTTCTGTTAGCAAGCTAGATGATGCAGGTGTAAAAATAGTGTTCGAGAAGGATACTTGCAAGATGGTTTAGGGAGCATTGGTATTGATGTGGGGAGTTCAGATTGGAACTCTGTACAAACTGCAAGGTAGCACTGTTATTGATGGGTGCAATAATTCTGTGGTTCCTGAAAGTGGAGCAGAAAATCTAGTGGCCTCTGGAGATAAGACCACACTGTGGCATCAAAGGCTTGGACATGTTGGAGAAAAGGGCCTTCAGATACTTCATGGTAAAGGTATGGTAGAAGGTATGAGTAATAGCTCTCTAGATTTTGATTTTTGTGAAAATTGTGTATATGGGAAGCAAAATCGGATGAGTTTCCCCTCTGGTAGTAAGAGGGTGAAACATATATTAGAACTTGTGCACAATGATGTGTTTGGACCTGTGAAAGTTCCATCACTGGGTAAGTGTGTGTACTATGTATCATTTATAGATGACTTCTCAAGTAATACATGGATATATTTCCTTAAGAATAAATCTGAAGTCTTTGACAGGTTTAAATAATTTAAGGCTCTGGTGGAAAAACAGACAGAGAATAAGATAAAGGTGTTGAGGACAGACAACGGTTGAGAGTTTCTGTTGGGTTGTGTTATATTCTTTCCACGACTAACCTACACAGTGAACCGGGGGGTTAGAGAGGGGGCAAAGCCCCCCCTTTGTTGCGCCGATTGCATAGCGAGGGGGTCACGGGGGGGCGGCAACCCCCCTGTTTGGGGGCTTTGAGGGGGGCGGGTAGCCCCCCTCTACGGGGTTCGAGGCAGCGCCCCGAGAAAAGTTTTTTTGGACCCTATATTAGGTTGGGCGAACCTACCTATGGTTTTTCGGTCCACGGTTTTGGACGCGATGGTTTTCGGTCCATGGTATTGGATGCTTCGGCATGTATAAATATGTATTGTAACATTGAAAGGAATATAATGAAAAATCAAGCTGGTAGTCTCGGTTTTGAGATCCAGTGGGGAATCTCTGTGTATATGTGTTTTATGTGTTATGCTCTCGCATTTTTATTTTTCTTGTGATTTAGAATTCGTATGCAGGTAATTTCTGTACGGGGTTAAAACCTACATTCGGGGCACTAGCCCTGATCCCCCACCGGGGGGGCACCCAAGGATCGCAGCCGCCCCCCCTAGACCCCCCTTGCAGCTTGCATTTTATGGGTGGCAATTGGGTCCAATGTGGCGATACCTCTAAATAAAGAAGATAATCAGGCTCCACACCCAACAATCTCCCACTTGGAGACTGATTATAGCAAATCCACCCCTGCTTCATTTGTTGGACAATGACTCCACTTTGGAACTGGTTGTTTCTCATCTTCTTCATCATACTTGAAGACCAATTGAAACTGAGCACAATATTAGTTTCTCCCTGGTTACAACTTTTGTTAACAGATCTACAGGATTTTGGCTAGTGTGTATATTTTTCAGCTTCAACTATCCATCTTCCAATGTTGGCCGTATGAAATGGAACCTGAGTTGTATATGTTTAGTCTTGGAATGAAATGCATAGTTCTTTGCAAGATGTCTGGAACTATGGCTATCATTGTATAACCTTCCCAACTCCTTCTTCTTACCCAATTCATCTAGAAACCTTTGTAACCAAATCATTTATTTACTAGCCTTTGTAGTAGCAACATACTTTGCTTCCATTGTTGAGAGTGCAACAACACTTTGCAGTTTTGAGACCCAATTGGCAGTTGTTCCACCTATAGTAAACACATACCCTGTGGTGTTCCTCCTGTTATCTCTATCACCCGCCATATTTGCATCAACATATCCCTGTAGAGAAATATTTGAACCACCAAAGCATAATGCTTGATTTGTGGTACCTCTCAAATGCCTGAAAATCCACTTTACTGCCATCCAATGTTCTTTTCCTGGATTATTCATGTACTTGCTTGCAAACCCCACTACATGTGCAATATTAGGCCTTGTGTAGACCATTGCATACATTAAGCTTCCCACTGCTGATGCATATGGAACTTTAGACATATAATCCATTTCTTCCTGAATCTTGGGACACATTTCCTTACTTAGTTTGAAATGGCTAGCTAAGGTATACTAACAGGTTTTGCATTCTGCATATTAAATCTTTTCAACACCTTCTCTATGTACTCACTCTGAGACAATGTCAATTCTCGATTCTTCCTATCTCTAGTTATTCTCATACCAAGGATTTGTTTTGCAGCACCCAAATCCTTCATTGCAAATGAGTTTGCCAATTTTCTTTTGAGCACATTTATTTCATGCATGTTAGAACCTGCAGCAAGCATGTCATCTACATATAATAACAATATAATATAGTTGTCATCATTTTTCCTTTTGAGATAAGCACAATGATCAGAGTGACATCTAGTATAACCTTGTTCAGACATAAACCTGTCAAATTTTAGATACCACTGCCTTGGAGTCTGTTTTAAGCCATACAAGCTCTTCTTCAACCTGAAAACTAGTTTATCCTTCCCTTTTACCTCATATCCTTGTGGTTGTTGCATATATATCTCTTCCTCCAAATTCCCATGGAGAAAGGATGTCTTTATGTTATGAAACCAGCTCAAAAAAGATAGATCAACGCCTTAGAATTCAGCCTCTTCGAGGGGGCAACCTCCTTTACATTACATAAATGAACAATTCTTGGATGATTCAAATGACAAAACCTCCTTTCTATATATAG
>APFE030437271.1:30637-76742 GCA_000404065.3 Pinus taeda | reverse complement strand
TATCACTTTGTGAGGGATATGATAGAAGACAAAAAGGTGTTGATGGTAAAGGTGGACACTTTGAAGAATATTGCAGATGCATTGACAAAATATGTGAGCTCTGAGAAGTTCTCTTGGTATAGAGAAATAATGGGCATTGTAGGGCTGGATAAATGACTAAGCTCTCTTATCGCCCCCTGTGGAAAGAAAACAACAAGTGGGAGAATGTTGGGTTGTGCTATATTCTTTCCACGACTAGCCCATATAGTTAACCAAGGGGTTAGAAAGGGGGCAGAGCCCCCCCTTTATTGCGCCAATTGCGTAGCGGGGGAGTCACATGGGGTTTGAGGGGTGCAGGTAACCCCACTCTATGGGGTCCAGGGTAGTGCCCCGAAAAATTTTGTTTTTGGACCCTATATTTGGTTGGGTGGACCTACCTATGGTTTTGTGCATGATTTTTCACACATGGTTTTGGACGCGATGGTTTTCGGTCCATGGTTTTGGACGCGATGGTTTTTGGTCCATGGTATTGGATGCTTCGACATGTATAAATATGTATTGTAACATTGAAAGGAACATAATGAAAAATCAAGCTAGTAGTCCCCATTTTGGGATCTAGGAGAAAATCTCTATGTACATGTGTTTTATGTGTTATGCTCTCACATTGTTTATTTTCTGTGTTTTAGAATTAATATGCAGGTAATTTCTGTACGGGGTTAAAACCTACAGTGTCAAAGTTACAAGTGAATTCTAGCCTCAAACATAATAAAATCGCAGACTAAGGAGAGCAGAGGGAAATATTACCAAAATTGAAGACCTTGCTGATGGACATAGATGGCAGGGAGCATTTTTTAGTTGATTTTCAAAATTGTATGTGACACAGGCCAACATTATTCAAGGAGAAGCTTAAACTAAGGACCTGCAGGCCTCAAGCTCTAATAGCATGTTAAACACACAAGAATAGTGGACAACCAAATAGGATAAACGTGAATACATTTTTATTAACAAAGATGTACATTTATATTACATTCTTGTGACCCTTGGACTTCATATACCAAGTAGTCTCTTTGACTCTGGTGACTGTTCACATTCCACACCAACTCTTAGCACATTAGGTGTCCAATAGTGAGCTAGCCCAAAATGTGGGAATATGTACCATGGTATATTAGAGTACGTGTAATTTGTTTTACCAGAAAACTTGGTAACAGAAAGAAAGGTCTACACCATCCCTTACATGTACTCACTCAACCTTGGGAAAGAATTTCCATGGATTTTGTGCGTAGTTTACCAACAATTTAAAATTTTCATGACTATTTGTTTCTATTAGTTCAAAGGTTTGGCAAGGTATGCATTCTTGTGCCCTACAAAAAGACCAGAAAAAAATAGGAAGTGAAAAACATTTTCTTTGAATAGGTCTGAATAGACTTTGAGATACCAAGGAGAATCATTTTGGATTGGGATACTAGATTTCTTAGTTTCTTTTGGTATACACTTTGGTAGAATATGGACAAAAGGGTTGAAGAGATCCACAAAATTCCATCCACATACATATGAGTGGACAAAACTAGACAAAATTATTTTGGTGGAACTTTTGATGGGTTACAGTAAGAAGCATCCAAATATCTAGGTGAAAATAATATATATATTCAATATTCTTATAATAGAGAAATCCACACTTTTACTAGTAGGTCCACTTTTAAAACTTGTCTTAGGAATTTACCATATTCACCCTTGGATATTGTAAATGGACAGCAAGGAGTAAGGGAAGAGTTCATGGGAGAAGCATTAAGAGAAGAGAGGTTTTTCGAAAGGATTAGGTAGATACATTTTCAAACATAGGACATTGAAGAAGTCACAATAAAAGTATAATGTGGAATATGATCAACATATAACCAAAAAGTCATTCAAGGTGGGAGAAAGAGTTTGATCATAGGTGAAAAAGGAAATATTATAGGGTATTGGTAATAATACAAGGCTTTGCAACATATCCCCTTAAGGTATTATAGAAGGTGGGATATAATATGTATGGACTTATTATACCCCCACACTTGCACATTTACTTAGTAGTGAATGTGGAGAATTTGTAACTTTATTAGCCTTCCATGTTGGACTAGAGCGAAGAGTAGTTCCTATCTACCATAGATAAGTTAGAATCATATACTCAAGAAAAGTTACCAAAAGACAATTTTACAGAAGAATTCAAAAACCACAAGACAAGGGTAGCACAACCTTTGGTCTATTGGTTGAAAGGACACCTTCTAAGGAAAGAAAAATGGTACATGAGGGAGAAGGTAGAGGAAAACATTATTTAGACCAAAATCGCCCATATATGGGGAGATTTCATTTAGATTATATCACCATACAATTTTTCATCTATATTGGCTCTCTGGGTGGAAAATTTAGAATAATTGACATGAAATTTCCATATTGATGTAAGTCCTAGTTTGGAAAATTGGGTTCCATAACCTTTTAGATCCATTTATAGGAATCAAATTCCATTTTTTAGGGTCAAAATTTTATGAACAATACTCTCATCCCATAGATGTTTGTGTACACTCTGAGATGTTTCAAATGGTGTGAAAATCACCACAACCAAGGCTTCTATGCAATATTTATGGCTCTTGTAAGTTGGTCTACCTTATCGAACAACAAGGCACAAGTGGATGCCACACTAACCCCCCATTACTTAAGCATGTGGTGTTATCCATGTAAGGACTTTCAAAATTATTCTAGAAGGTCTAAACCTTATCACTAACTAAGGGTTGAGGAAATCCACCCCACCCCTAAATGGTTATTAGGCTATGTTAAATATTAGGTTGTTAGGAGGAAAAGGGATTTGATTCTTTAGCATTGTATCTTCTTCCATCACTCAAGAAAACATATAAGAGTGGTATATTGTCAGAATAATATAGGAGGAGGATGATTTTGTAGTAATTGTTCAAGCCATAGAGGCAAAAGGTAACTCTATAGTGAGTTCTTGTTCCTTTGTGTGTGCTTTTTTAACAAAGCAAAAAGAGAAAAGCATAGGCCTCACCTTCCAGCTAGGTTTTCTCCCTCATTAGGGATCCTAGGATAAATCTTGTTCATTTTTGTGTATGGTGTGTATTTTTTTTCTATTCTTTCATATTTGTATTTTAGTTATTTCATAAAATTCAAGAAAAGTTAGTTATTAATTAATTTGGGATATGAGAAAATAATTTGTAGAGTATAATATTAGAGAATATTATAAGATCTATTGTGATGATCTATTCCAGTTGAATATCCATGGTAGTTTACATATCAAGAGTTAAGATCTTTGCATTCAAGTGAGAATGAAATAGAATAGAGAACCATATTTGATGTTCTTAATCTCTTCAAAAATAGGATATAAAGGTGAATTTTGCATTCTATTTTCCCTTCATCACAACCTCGCAAACAAATTTGTATATGGGATCTCTTATTTGTTGAATAAAAGGCACATTCACTAGAATGAACTAATTACTTATTTTATAAAGATGTACAGAGACCTTGGTGAAATAATAAAAGCAATAAACTAGATACCTGTACCTTTTCACAACTTGATAAAAAAAAGTAACCTTATAGGTTTTATCCGCACAAAGGACGCATTGACAAACTTGTCAAGATCCAACCAAAATAGACCACCAACATAACTGAAGGACAAAGGATAACTACATGTTGGGGAAACTAATTTTTCTCACCACGAGGAGGGGGAACCTTTCCTGTAGGCTTAGAAGGTAGATTGTAGCAAGAACTGACTAGTACATAATAGATTCCCTCCCTAACCATGGCCAATAGAGCCAGAGTCACTCCAGCAACATACAAATAAAAACTAAGATGATGAGGTTTTATAATATTGTTATCTTCCAACCCTACAAATTCAATAGAATATCAAGACACTAATGACCATGGGAATCTTAATTCTTTGTACAAACATTGCATAAATCCCTTTGTTGACACATAATCATTACTATCCCAATTACCCATAAGAAACAAAGAAAGACCATAAATAAAGGCAAAAGGAAATAATAGTCTACCCTCCATCATTGCTTTCCCAGGTGAATTGGGGTGGAGACTAACTCTCTAAGATGGAAAAGCCACTGACATTTCTCTATGCTGATATAAAACAAGTTCATCTCAAAACCATTATGAATCCATTAATACAGACAACCAATATTTTTAACCTTCCCCCCCTATTTCAAGCTTCATAGACCAACCTGAAATATATTGCCAATGTTATTTCACTGCAATTGAAGTGTCATTGGGGGGTCTTGAAATCAATCGATTCCATACAAGTAAGCAGCTTGAGATCTCTTTCACAATCCCACCACCTTTGGTCCTCTATTTAATGTTGATTTGAATTATACCTCATTAATGATTGATGTGTAATGTCGCATCATTTAACTCCTCTTGGGGATGAATTTTCATGTCCCCATGCTTTTCATCCAACTAACAGTTTTCCCCCCACCCCCCCTCCACATTATTCTCAAGTGTCAACCCACTTGGGGCTAAACCATCCTTCACCGCTAACATTCAACAAGCTTCTTTCAACAAAAATTGAGGCATCATGCTCCAAGGGGTTGAGATGGAGGAAGTATCTTGGCATCTGTGATTTTCCAATAGGTCAACAATATTCTTTCTCATTCTATGAACATGAAGCAGGATGAGAGCATAGATATTAGAGATAAGAGAAGTAACATGTGCTAGAATGGCTTCCAGGCTCCATCCTGCAAAGACCTTATAAATCTGAGTATTGTTTTGAATCTTTCTCAGCATATTGATAATAACCTATGAGTCATCTTTAACAACCAACTTAGTGTATCCTTGAGCATGAGTGCTCTCCAAATATTTTCTAATTCCCATCAATTCAGCTACATTATTCATGATTAACCCCATCAATCCTAAATATATGTAGAGTGGCCTACCTATGTAGTCTCTGAAAACACCTCCAAAGCCACATAGAACTGGGATTCCCTTTGATGTCCCATCAAAGTTCAATTTAAGGAAAGAGTTGGGTGGCGGGGGGGGGCATTTCATAGGGCTTAAGAAGAGAACTAGGGGGTGTAGATCAAGACTGAGGATTGGTGTAACACCATCCTCCCACATCTACCTAAGCAATTAACCAGATGGGGTAAACATGCGATGAGAGGCTACTATGATATGATTCAAACTCCTAGGTAACCTTAAGGAAATGGAATCGATGAAAACACAACACACAGACCTCCCTTGGGTGCTTCAGGAACCCCAAGATCTAATCCCCCACTCCAGGTGCCCAACCCCTAAGTTAACCTAACATTTAGATGAATTAAACCCAAAGTCGCTCCAATGATAAGGCATGCATGCGACTGTAATCCCAAATTTGCTCTCACAAGCTTACTTGCCAGTGATCAGAGACCCAAATTTTCAGTATTATGCCAGCGACTCTGAGATTTGAGCCACATTTTCAAGCCTAGGTCACTTCCAAGAACTGAACCATCTCTTCCAATTAGTAAAATAACATGTAAATAACAGTACTAAAGCAAATACTTGTTCAAGACCTTGATTGGAGCCCTACTAGCAATGACAGGGATTTTGTCAAACACTTAGTAAATATGTAACCTACAGGTGTAAATAACATATCTGAGCATAGGGGTCTCATACTTATCTGTGATTCGATATGAAGCATTATCTCCTTATCACATTAGCTACCATTTCATCCATTAGGTTATAGATACATTGATCATTCAATAACAAGTAAGAACATGATGAGAGACACTCATGGTTGTTATCATAAAACATGTAAATAACTAGCATAATAAGGACATAAATACCAAGAAATCATAGACATATAAACCACACATAATCCATTATAATGCTCATAGAGATACAAGGAGAAATAACCTTTCATTAATGACGCAAAATTTAAACCCGGGATGGGACTTCCACGTTCCACTCAGCCGTAGAATGGCTGAGCCAAATCTCTCTTCATCCATTCACCCTCGTGCCATATTCTAAGTATGAATGTGGGATCTCATAGAACACATCAATCAAAACTCATATAGGGCTTCCAGAGGCCATCCACCTCAACCCATCAAACAGTGATTCCACCTCATGGTTGGACATCACAAAACCAACATCAAGTTAGTCTCTATCCTAGCCTTCTAGTGCTCAAGAGTGTTTGTTCCAACTCGGCTCCTAGGACTAGTAACTCAGCCCATGGTTGTTGCCAAGCTCTAGAGAATTTTTCCAACCAAGGCTCCAGGACTAGCAACTCAACCCACAGCCCTTACCAAGCTCCAGAGCGTTTGTCCAACCAAGGCTCCAGGACTAGCAACTCAACCCACCAAGGGCTCCATAGTGTTTGTCCAACCAAGGCTCCAGGACTAGTAACTCAACCCAAGTTGTTCCAGGGCTCCATATCATTTTTCCAACCAAGGTTACAAGACTAGTAACTCAACCCATGTCGTTACAAGGCTCTAGAGAGTTTGTCCAACCAAGGCTTCAAAGAACTAATAGCTCAACCCAAGCTAAGGAAACATGAGAACCAACCAGAAAACAAAACAAATAAGCCCAAAACACCATGGCTATCCAATAAATGGAAAGGCTAGGCAAATCCAGTGTCAATCCAGACAATCCTCCATGCCATTGACAATTCATGACCAATAAACTACAAGCATGTGCCATGCATGCCAAAACCAGTGAGTAAATCATACATGCAACTTTGTACCTACAATCAAATCTAATGTAGTTGTTGATCCTAATGCCCTCTTGTGCTTTCCTGTGCTTCCTTTGCCTTCCTCATCCAAAAATCCAAGTATGCTACACCCTCCAAGAGTTCTCCAAGAAAAAACTAAGTATCCAAGAGTATGAGAGAGAGAGAGAATAATGAGAGAGATCCAATACTGAGTTGATCAAGTCTTACCCACTAATCCTCAGAAGCCTTTTTATTAATGAGGCCTCTATTTTCTTCATTTTCCATTATTTTCCTTCATTTCCCTCCTCACATGCAACATGTGACCTTTCACCTTCCTTTTCTCCTACTTTCCAGTATTTTCATAAATAAATGTGCCAAAGTACCATTTTGCCTCTTGCCTTTGCCAATTTCCTTAGCCATAAACAACCAAATGAACACCCACCAGGATGTCCTGCCCACCATTCATCTTGGAATACGTGTCCCATCATCTTTGGTATTTATATATTTTCACATGGAATTTTCACCAAGGTTGTGTTGTAGTGGCTACAACCATCCTCCAAAATTTTGGCCTGCACCAATTTTGGAGCCTCCCTTGAAGAGTTTGCTTGATGACTACACACTCTCAGTTCACTCCGTGAGCATGTGTGATTCCTTACATCTGCCTTGCTTGTTCAGGGAGCACATGCAGAATGACAGGCTCACCAATGGACAAACAAATGAAGCATGTGAAGCATGTGAAGCGAATGAACACAACGAACATGCACCTTCACGAACAAATGAGCCTGTCAAGCCTTCTAACATGCAAGCAAGGAACAACATGCTAAAGCTTCATCAATCAAACCAAGTACCATTGAAGACTCCGTACACTTTGCCATGCGGAGGTGAAGCTATGATACACCATGAAGACATCCATCACTCAACAACATTGTAGCTCGACATGCACTCCAGTAGTAGCACGAGTGCACCACCATTGTCATGTCAAGTCATGTTGAGTCAAGTCATGAGTCATGTTGCCCACATCTCCACCATGGGTTTGTTGTTAATCAATGTGATGTAGCGTGGAAGTCCAAGAGACCCACTTGTTTAACATAGAGGCATGTAAGCCGAAAAGTCATGGAAGTTGAACAGTCATGAGGGTATTCGAACAGCCACAAGGGTCAGTTTCACCCTTGGCTATAAATACCCCCTCATTTGTACATGAAAGGACTTTTCACCTCAGCTCCTCCCACATAGCCAAGAGAGCTTGTAATATTTCCTTTGAGGAGTAAGTAGTGGCTCCAATGCCCCGCTAACGGGGTTAGTGATGTATGATGTAACGATGTGTCTTGGAACTTTCGCTTAATTCAGAAGCCCGTTAACAAGCCAGCACGTTTTCACACATGTATTATCTTTGTTGTAAGACTAATCTTTAACACTAGTAATGCATGTTGCTTTAGCCTGTGTTCTGCATGTGAACTGATTCATTTGTTGTAAATTCATAATCTATTAATGGAAATGTGTTGTATATGTTGTTAATCTTGTCATGTCTGTGTCGACTACTCTATTGAAAATTAGATAAACCTTTCACATGAACTTTGTTGTAACAACCGTTACACTCATTCAGACTGATTCGTGAGTGTTGTGAGTGTTATCTTACCTTATATGTTGTGACTGCCACATCCGAGTGGACTGATCCACCAGAAGTTGCAAATGTCCTTTTGTGTTGTTTGTTCCTAGCCGAGTTGGGACTGATCCCTTTCAACCTAGAACTCACCTTCACTCTCTTCCCCTCACAGTGAAAGAACCATTGACACAAGTACACGTACACTCACCAAGCATGCAAACCTCACTTCCTGAAGACAAAGCATATCGCTCTACTGCGCTGACAAGCAAGAGTTGAGGCAAATCCTTAAGACAATGGAAACCGGGCCATCATACTGGATGGGACTCCCACACCAAATGGTGTGAGGTCTAGTTGGGACTTCATACATGGGTGATTCCCTGAATGTTGGTGGGTCCAGCACCATCAACATTTCTGGCGCTAGAAGGAGAGCAGCGATTTGTACATGGCTGAAATTACCCTCACACTCACTCATCAATCATCTGGTCAAGGCATTAACTCACACTCCCTCTCACACGACTCTGCAATTGGTTCCTCCTCACCTCCCAGAATTGAACACGAGATTTCATATCAACACCTTCACTTCATCTATCCCGTCACTCGCCAATGCGCGAAAGTGGTCGGACTGATCCCAGGCATACAACATCTTCCACACACATCTAGGAAGCCAAAAGTCACTCCCATCTTCCTTGAAGACAAACAAGGCACTCTTGTGATCTTGGGATTGAAATCCGGTATAGGAGGTGGAGGGGAAGGCAGCAGAGGAGGTGGAGGCAGAGACGAACCGACAAACTCAAATCCGGAACCATCAAACTCTGAAGGAGAGGAAGAAGACGAAGAAGACGAAGACATGGTTGACCCAAATCTTGAATAGATGACTCAGGGACCATTGGCTCTCCTGGCTATTCTGCACAATATGCCGAAGTAAAGGGAGATAATGAAAATCAAGTTCAACCCTGACAGCATGGTGAAGGCAGAAGACCACTTAGACAACTTCTACCTACAACTACAAACCCTTGAGGTACGTTATGATGATGTAGAATGTAGATTGTTCCCATGTACCTTGGACGGTCGCGCAGTTGCATGGTATCACAGCGTTCCACCAAGCTCCATACAGAACTAGGGTGCATTCAAACGCATGTTCCTCGAAAATTTTGTTGATGACAAGACCCCAGTTATGTTACTGAAAGAATTGGGAAAGAAAAGGTAAAAGATTTCAACCAAAGTTTTACACGCATATTGAAAAAATTTGCAGCGGACACCAAGCCTCATGACTCCATCACTGTTGATTACTACACATCCATACTATCGACCAGCATTGTGCAGTTCGTCAAGCGCGCTGCAAAACCAACACTCTTGGAAAACTGTAAAGAGGCTATTGATGTGGAAAAAGACCTATGTGTGATTGGACTCATTAAGGATGATGAACCAGCAAAGCACTCCAAAGACGCGAGCGGGAAGTCCCAAGTGATGGAAAGCAAGGGTAGAGATAAGGAAGCAAATGATATTGAAACCCTCAATCACCTTGTCAAGAACTAAACAACTGAATTTTCCAAGCTTAAATAATGGAAAACGGACACATTTGCAAGTAGCCATCCGCCAGGATAGAGACAAGCAAACAATTCATCAACTAGCTCATCAGGCAGCAACTAGTCCACTCAAGAAAATGCACAAAGCTCTGTGTTCAATGTCAATCAGTGCGCAGATCCCGAGTTCTGTTCGTTCCATGAAGAACATCACCCTAAGAGCTTTTGTTTGAACTAGAAGCGAGTCCCAAAATTGGTATACAGTCATACACTCGATGCAGAGAGTGTATGCAGAAGTAGCCAGATGACAAATATTATGACAAAGATATTGCACCTGTTGAAGCATCAAGTTTTGGGCATGTGGTGTACACATATCAGTGCTCACAAGCAGTGCCGAAGACAAACACCGAGAAGCATCCCCCAAGAAAAAATGACCATTACAATCTTAGGAGTAAAGGGGCTCCCCCTACACTTGGGGAAATGCAAGAGAAGATTAGAATACTGATAAGGAAGGCTGATCCACCGACCACCCCAAAGCAGAAAACACAAAACAAGTTTGGGAAGACAGTGACGGGCAAGAGTACTTCCATGAGCAACAAATTGCAAAACACTCCATCGGACAACATGAACATCTATTCTACCCTAGACGCCTCGGTAATTCTACCACCTCTGGAATACAACATTGTTGATGATAGAAGAGAACTCAAGCAAACATTAGTTTGTTCAAGTTAGCTAAGATCTAGAGTCAGCAAGTTATCCTGCTACATGCACTGGGACAAACAGCAATGGACAACGTAGCCTCTACCAGCAAGGGAGCAAGCACACCCCCCGAATCACTTTCCACTGTGCTCAATACACTCTAGATGGAAGAAGCACACTCAGGCTACTCCTCATTCCTGCTATCTTTTCAAATTTTCAACTGTAATTTTCACAATTGTCTGGTTGATTTCGGCCCGGCAACCAACGTCATGTCACTCTCCATTGCTACGAAGATCAATGCACGATGGAGCGAAACATCCGCGAGAATCATCCAACTTGACAGAACATCAGTACCAACCATTGGTGAACTTCGAGACATGATCATCCAACTTTCCCATGACAGTCGAATCCACCAATTCATCAACATAGTTGTTGTGGACATACCGAAAGCATATGGCTTGCTACTCAGCAGGGACTGGTCCAACAAGCTAGATGGATATTTTGCTACAGACTGGCCTCACATGTGGCTTCTGTACAAGGGCAGATGCAACCAAATTTGAGTGTTATCCGAGAGGTATACGAAACATAATGTCACTCCCCTTAATGGAGAGAATGAACCATTGGCCTTCGTAGAACTCATGTTTGGCAACTGCCTCCTAGAAAAGACATTGGAGTTTTATCTTGCATGGCCAGCTCCAACCTCATCAGACAAGTAGTTGGGACTCCTTCCTCACCCAACTAATGATAATGAAATTTGTACATTTTGTTTTTCCAATAGTAGCAACAGTAGCAACAACAGTAGTAGCAGCAGTACCAGCACGTTGAACGGTCCATGTACAGACAAGTTGTGGGCCATGAGTCTTGACAAATCAGGAACACATGATGGCTCAAGGACTGAGTGTATCTCAGTAATCCAAAACAATGGACAATGCATGATTTCAAGCTTTTTGAACTTTGAAGTCACAAATAATGATGTTGAAGCACTGAGGCTGAACACATGAAGGACCAACACTATAAACGAACAAAGCAACCTGGGAATCTACCATCATTCAAAGATGACCAATCTCGGTACAAGTTATATATTGCAGCAACAACCAATCGTTGACCACTTGATCGAACAGTACCAAGATGGGTCTCCACGAGTAGATGATGACCTGAGTACCCGCTACATGTGAACAATCCAACATGAGATTCGAAGAAGGAGAAGACAAGCCATTACAACAAAGAACATGTAACACATACCTATTGTTTGTACTCCTTCCACCAAAAGATTGACTAACATTTTAAGTGTTTGGATTACTTTCAAAGTTCCTCATCATACTTGGTTTTCTAATTTAAATCTTGCACATAAGAAATTTGGGAAGATCCGCTTACGCATTGACTTCAGAAACTTAAACCCTTCCCGGAATAAAAACAACTACCCTGTGCCATCGTTCGAGCCCATGTTGCACACAGTACTTGAAACAGTGGTGTTGTCTTCACTTGAAGGTCTTCTGGAATGCCAGTAGCAGAGCCCAGTGGACCGACACTAGTCCACGAGAAACTTGGCTCACACACATATCATTTGCAATCACTTGACGAGAGGATTGATAATATCCCTGTCAACGGCCAAGTCCTCAAACATTAGTTTCAGTAGGTCGGGCCGCGCCCATGCCATGTACATAGTCTGCTTGCTGCTGCTTCTTTCATTTGGTTTGTTTTGCTCATTATATTCACTTTCGCTTTGTTTGATTCTGCTTACTATTTTTTTTCACGTTCATTTTGTTTGTTTGATATATTACTATTTTTGTTTCCGGAAATAAGTGTTGCCAACTACTACGTCCTGGCTTTTGAATAAAGTATGTGGTTGAAATCTGAGGAAACTTGTGACATTGTAGCACTTGGCCAATAGTGTGTCTGCCTTCTCTGTGCTTGGTTGTAACTTTTGGCCAATAAAGTCTTTATGTAAAATACAAACCGTAAGCAAGGGAAGTTTTGGTCCAACCGTGAACCTATGTCCACACTGGGAAGCCCCATGCCTATGCTCAGCCTTCTGCTCTATGTGTTCAAGCTCATCCAACTAGTAGAAACAGTGAAGGGGAAAATATAAACGAGCAAACCTATGTTAGAGGTCTTACATGCTTCTCTGAAGGAACAACCTCTTCTGCTCTCAATAAGTCAGGGTCCCTCTTCCACCCTAAAAATAATTAAGTGCCTATGCATAGTCCTTTTGAAAAATACAAAGGCGAAAGAAGAGAAAGGCTTCCCACGCAGAGAGGTGAAGCATGCAACTCCACCAGGGTACTGACCAGGCTCACTGATAATGGAGCAATGTGTGTGTTCCTACGTGACTTCGCCGAGGTACTATCTAGGCCTGCTTGCAATGGAGAAACACCAGAGATGAAAAATTATACTCTGATTATCTTCAACTCGCAAGCTAAAATACCCTTCCCAGATTCGAAACATTGGGATATAAGTTGAAATTTTGATTGTGTTTAACTGAGTTGGCAAAGGGTGAACCACGTATGTCCATGGGGTAAGTGGGGAAACTAAAGTAACCCGCACAGTGATTCAAGCCTCCTCGAAAGACCAAGGCCCTGTGCTAGCAATGAACTAGAACATAGAATATGGAGTTCTACTAGTGTGTCGCCAAGTATTGTAGCGGCTACAACCACCATCCAAAATTTTGGCCTACACCAATTTCGGAGCCTCCTTTGAAGAGTTCACTTGATGACTGCACACACTCGGGTTCACTTTGTGAGCTCATGTGAGTCCTTACATCCGCCTTGATTGTTCAGGGAGCACATGCAGAATAACAGGCTCACCAACGGATGAACAAACGAAGCATGCGAAGTGAATGAACGCGACGAACATGAACCTTCACGAACATATGAGCATGTCAAGCCTTCCAACATGCAAGCAAGGAACAACATGCTAAAGCTTCATCAAGAAAACCAAGTACCATCAAAGACTTTGCACACTTTTTCACGCCAAGGTGAAGCTATGATACACCATGAAGACATCCATCACTCAACAGTATTATAGCTCGACATGCACTCCAGCAGCAGCATGCGTGTACTAGCATTGTCATGTCAAGTCATGTTGAGTCAAGTCATGAGCCAGGTCTCCCACATCTCCACCATGGGCTTGTTGTCAATCAATATGATGTAACGTGGAAGTCCAAGAGACCCACTTGTTGAACATAGAGTCATGTAAGTCAAAAATTCATGGAAGTCGAATAGTCATGAGGGTAATCGAACAACCACAGGGGTCAGTTTCACCCTTAGCTATAAATACCCCCCTCATTTTTACATGAAAGGACTTTTCACCTCAGCTCTTCCCACATAGCCAAGAGAGTCTGTAATCTTTTCTTTGAGGAGTAAGTAGTGGCTCCAATGCCCTGCTGACGGGGTTAGTGATGTATGGTGTAATGATGTGTCTTAGAACTTTCGCTTAATTTAGAAGCCTGTTAACAGGCCAGAATGTTTTCACACATGTATTGCATTTGTTGTAATACTGATATTTAACACTTGTAATGCATTTTTCTTGAACCTGTGTTCTACATATGAATTGATTCATTTGTTGTAATGCATAATCTATTAATGAAAACGTATTGTATATGTTGTTAATGATGTCTTGTCCGTGTCAACTGCTCTGTCGGACATCAGACAGACCTTTCACATGAACCTTGTTGTAACAACTGTTGCACTCATTCGGACTGATCCGTGAGTGTTGTACATGTTACCTTACTTTGTATGTTGTGACTACCGCATCCAAGTGGACTGCTCCACTGGAAGCTATGTATGTCCTTTTATGTTGTGTGTTCCTAGCCGAGTTGGGACTGATCCCTTTCAACCTAGAAATAACCATTGACACAAGTACACTTACACTCACCAGGCATGCAAACCTCACTTCCCGAAGACAAAGCATACCACTCTCTTATGCTAACAAGCAAGAGTTGAGGCAAATCCTTAAGACAATGGCAACTGGGCAATCATACGGGATGGGACTCCCACACCAAACAGTGTGAGGTCTAGTTGGCACTTCATACCAAGGTGATCCACTGAATGTTGGCAGGTCTAGCACCGTCAACAGGTTGTTACGGAACCCTCCCTGTTGGAGGAACATCATCCTCAGTGTTCAATGACACCTATAACCAACAAGACCACTGAAAACAAAAAATATTGCCCATGGAACTTTATAACATAGCTCGTTGCAGTATTTAAAATGACCTTCTGCTAAAACAAAACATCATGAAAACATACTGCATAGTGGAGCTTTATAACACAACTCATTACGGTATTTAAAATAATCACATATACACATTTGTTAAACCAACAAATAAAGGATACGATGCCCGTATCAATCAACAAGGGAATCTGGAAGCTCACATCTCCACCCTCAAGGTAGTGCTAGGATTCACCTCCTTCCCATGAAGTCCATAATATACTGCCACAGTCAAAGTTGCATCTAATGTCTAGCGCTGCAATCCTGCGCCACTTGTCGTCTCAATGAACAGTTACCGGCTCATTGTTCTAGGGTGCACTCCCAATGTGCATCTAATTCCATTTGGAAATTCTTGTGAACAAAACAATTCCATCCTCAACCTTCCCTTCTCTGCTACACAGTCCCTTGGGTAATCCGGTCAACCCTTCCATGCAGTCACTCACCTTCCAAGTTCCGCTGGCACCCCCATCTCGGGAAGTCCATCCCTTGGCAATGCTTCCTCACATCGGAAGATACAAAAACCAAGCCATATACCTGCCTCAAAACCATAATACCGATCATAGCATGATCATGGAAATCAATGGACACAATTGGGTACCAATGTCCCACAATGGACCTGTTCCTGAAGTGCTTTACCAACATATTGTTGCATATTCCAATTCTTTTCACTGTTGTTGTTGATTCTTGTAGTTGATTTTAACCACTCAACCAAGCATTTACATGCTTCCTGTACCAAGCACATAATTTCCATTAGGTTTAAAAAAAATTGAAATAACTTGAAATCATACCTTATTAATAGCTCATCAATAAGGTACGCTTTCCATCTTATGTACTTCCTATCACAACAAATCAAACTAGAATCTTTGACCAAATCATCATGTATAAACATATCACATCAGGTTAGCTCAAAAGGCAACCATCATAAATCACATGTAACCATCATAAACCGGAATCATAGATCACATGAACAATAAAACTTAAATATAATACTAATACCTATCCTTTAATATACCTTTTTCCTTATTCCGTACACACTCCAGATCAGTTGCCACACCCGACAAACACCCAGTGCCTTCTCCTCAACCAGGTGCACATATACACAGTGTGCATCACACACATATAACCACACATGGCATACAACACCATGCAACACATGCAACTATTGTTGACATCCAACACATACACCTACACCCAATGTACGTATGTATACGTATGAAATGTACATCACAAGACACGCATCCCCACATAACGTGTGATACCACATAATGCATACACATACACCTGATATACAACACAACTCATACATCTTTATCGATGTACAATGCCACACAATACATGTACCCACACAGAGTACAACATAAGGAATACACATACGACGACTACGTATACATGCCCTCAACACAGCATGTATGAAATGCACACAATACCACATGTACACCAGTACCATATGTACCACATGTACATCACACCACCTCCACAACGTCTGCACCACATCACATGTACACAACACCATCTACATAACGTGTACACAATGCCACATGTACACTACACTACTTGTACAACACGTACATAATACCACATGTACACAGTACCACATGCACGATATGTACGCGACACCACATGTACACAACACCATCTACACATAGCGCCACTTGTATAACATGTGCACAACACCACATGCACACAGCACCACTTGTATAACCATGCACACCACACCATATGTACATAGTACCAATGTACAACTTGCATGTAATACCACTTTTACATAGCATTGCATATCCAACATGTAAATAGTTTCATTTGTACACGGCATTACATATCCAACATGCGCACAGCACCATATGCACACAACACCACATATCCATCATGCACATAGTACAATATGTACACAACACTGTATATCCAACATGTACGTAGCACCACTATACCCAACACTTCATACGCAACATTCGCACAACACCATCTATACCATCTTGTACATAACACTGCATAAACAACATGTACACACACTATATATGCATGGCACTGCATGTGCACAACATCACAGATGCAACATGTGGAACATATACAACATATGCACAACAGTAGTACCACACATCCAAAACCACACGGTCCTTAACAAGGAACCTTGCTTCCAATATCTTGTTCATGCTTATCCTAGCATGTCACAAACCACACTTCTTTCACTTTGTTGATGTATCCCTCAATATAACCTATCATAACATAAACATAGGCATAATACAAGCACACAGTATCAATTCATATCCACATGATACTGACCTCATATATTTTTCATGACTACTCTTCCTACTTAATTCCTCATAGCCAGGAATCTCTTCATGCCATTTGCCTACATAAGCAATCATTCCTCCACATAATGATCCCTAACAACCCTGTCAGACAGTGACATACATACATACATATATATACATTTAAATATTAGCATAAATAATCATGATCCACGATAACCCTGTCAGACACAACATACATACATGTATACATATAATAATAGCATAATCATGATCACAACATAATTACTAGATATCAAGGTCAAGGTTAAGAGAAATTCCTTTATTCATGCACATCATTAAGAACAAAAGTTCCCAACATAGCCAAGGCATATGATACCTCAGATCCATATACTTTACCTTTTCTAGTTACCTTTCTCATGTATGTACTACCACTGTCCATTTACCGCAATGGACCCCACCAATCCAACTGGTTGTCATAAGCTTACCTTCCACTGTGCTTACTCATGCACTGAGATTCATCTTAACCTTACATTACCTTTCAGGTACCACACAACTCTCCTTGAGCTCCATTAACTTTCCTCTTTCCCAACCAATTCTGAAGACTCAAAACATAAAAGGCAAGAACCAAAAGCAACCAAGAAGCAAAACAATGACAAATGTTAACAACATGACACCGCAACAAAGTGGCATATCTATGCACCAGACACAATCAAAATAAAAAATCAAGCGCAACAATCGCAAAATACCAAAGCACAAGACTAACAACACACACCATGACTCAATCCCCATGGTTCCCAAGGAAAGCTCAACCTAAGCCTTCTTCAAGATTTCATGGAAACCTCTCTTGTTTGCAAATCCCTGCATCATACTGCCATAAACACATAACTATCAGTGCATAAATAAACATAGCAATACATTGGTTATCTTGCCTTGTTGTGCTAAGCACATTGCTTTCAACTGAACACATTCATGCCATTCCTCAAGGGACTCCAATCCTTTGATGGATCCACCTGTAACTAAAGACTAGCTCATATACCTGTCAGATACACTTCCATGAATATATCACATACCCACATAATGTTAGAAGAAATTAAGGTTAAGACGACTTCATGTATGCTAGGCACTCATTCGTTTGGAATTAGGGTTTCCAAACATAGCCAAAGGAATTCTTGTCCAATTCCTTTCATTTACCTTTTTACCTTGTTGCAATAAACGCTTACCAGTACTGTCAAATCATCCAACTATTAGTTACATAAACATATCAACTATTACCTTTTCATACTAATACCAAGCATGTTTCCTGCAACTATTCACACATGTCAAACACATGTTTCCAAATATCAAGACAATCATATAGATTAATTTGAAATCAACATTTACCAAGATTAACAATCATGTCATAATCCATAGTCAACTCATAGTCTTTAGACGCAATGCTACAACTGTCACCTACTTACCCTCAAGTACATATCAATTGTCTTAACACATATGTATTATTGCAATCATCTCAAAACAAGATCATTGTTATATTATGAAATTCATCAAACATTCAAACAACTTAAAAGCATACCATGTTAAATAAATCAACTAGATGACATAATAGGCACCAAACACTCAACATCAAATAGACAACATAATCAAGAACGAAGCACCAAGTATACTACATAAGCAAACTCATACCTTAGTGTACCTCAAGGGAGGCTATCTTGTCAGCATAATCAATCTAGTTAGCAAGATATAACTTTACAACATGTCAACTCAAACATAAATAAGATCACGATATCCATAACACTAACTAACATGTTCACATCATAAACTCATAAGAATTTATTGTTCATGCATAACAACCATGTGTGCAATGTCATCACAAATATGTCGGCTCATACCTAAATATCGTAACCATAACCATCTGCATAGTCGAATCCAATTTAGCATGACACATATAACATCAAGATATTAATGGTATAACCCTAATCTTCAAGTTAACTAGCATATAACAACAACCATTTAATCTACAGCATACTCATCAACAACATATAACTTGATCATCAAGTTATCCAACATAAATAAAAATAGCAATGCATACAACCACAGGTTACTATCATTCATGACTATCTGGCAAATGTGCATATAGCTACACTAATCAAATAACATCTATCATGAATGTAACTATAACATCAAAAGACATGTACATAAGCCTAATGTATATAAACCTAATGCATATAACAATCCCTAACTTACTCACCTGCATGCCCAACATGCAAACATGTACAATGATATGCTCTTATACCAAAGTCTAATGCTACAACCTTATTATGATTATATTCCTCTCTTGCTCTATCTCAGCCAACACATTAACATCATAACAACCAATAGGACCATGATGACCTAAATTGCATACCATGATTTCACAAGGCATGTTTAACCTGCTATGCATGACTATAACCAAGACCATACATGCATAACAACTACATATAGAAATATAACACATGAGTACCAAACCATATATACATTATTCTAGCTAGAGTCCAGTCATTGATGCATGACCATATCAACTGCACAAACCATGACCTCATGCATGACAACAACAACCAAATCACATGCACTTAATAACATGTGAACATTGAGGTGTATAACAATGCATGATCGACCATACACACATGAAGACATACTCCATGACCACACCTTCAACCTTCACATGGCGACATCCCTACAACCACAATCAACGCCATGCAAATGCAATAATCAAATGGACTATATGCATAAGGAACACATATGCAACCTACATGAAAGCATGATTAACACATAGCCCAAGGAGAGTGCAACCACGCTCTGATGCCACTATGTAACACCCTCCTCCCACATCTACTCAAGCAACCAGCCATCCAGGGTAAACATGCAACAAGAGGCTACTATGACATGATTCAACCTCCTAGGTAACCTTAAGGAAATGGAATCGACAGAAACACAACATACAGACATCCCTCAGGTGCTTCAGGACCCCCAGGAGCTAATCCACCACTTCAAGTGCCCAACCCTTAAGTAAAACTAGCATTTAGATGAATTAAACAAAAACTCGTTCCCATGGTAATGCATGCATGTGACTGTAACACCAAAGACGCTCTCGCAAGCTTGCCTGCTAGCGACTAGAGACCCAAATTGTCAATGTTATGCCAGGGACTCCAGGATTTGAGCCACTTTTTCAAGCCCAAAACCCAGGTCACTACCCAAAACTGAACCATCTCTTCAAATCAGTAAAATAACATGGAAATGATAGTACTAAAGCAAATACTTGTTCAAGACCTTGACTGCACCCCTACTAGCAATAACAGGGATTTTGTCAAACACTTGGTAAATATGCAACCTATAGGTGTAAATAACAAATCTGAGCATAGGGGTCTCAAATTTATCTGAAATTCACTATGAAGCATTCTCCTTATCACATTAGCTACCATTTCATCCATTAGGTCATAGATACATTGATCATTCAATAACAAGTAAGAACAAGATGAGAGCCACTCATAGATGTTATCATAAAACATGTAAATAACCAGCATAATAAGGACAGAAATACCAATGAAATCATAGCCATATAAACCACATATAATCCATTATAATGCTCATAGAGATACAAGGTGAAATAATCTTTCATTAATTATGCAAAATCCAATTCCGGGATGGGACTTCCACATTCCACCCAACCGTAGAATGGTTGAGCCAAATCTCTCTTCAGTCATTCACCCTCATGCCATATTCCAAGCATGAATGTGGGATTTCATAGAACACATCAATCAAAACTCATCCAGGGCTTCCAAAGGCCATCCACCTCAACCCATAAAAAATTGATTCCACCTCATAGTCGGACATCACAAAACCAACATCAAATCAGTCTTTGTCCCAACCTTCCAGGGATTCAGAGTCTTTGTTCCAACCTAGATCCCAGAACTAGTAACTCAACCCACAGTTGTTCCTGGGCTCCAGAGCATTTTTCCAACCAAGGCTCCAAGACTAATAACTCAACCCATAGCTTTTAGCGGGCTCCAGAGCATTTTTCCAACCAAGGATACGAGACTAGTAACTCAACCCAAGTCATTACAGGGCTCTAGAGCATTTGTCCAACCAAGGATTCTAGTAACTAATAGCTCAACCCAAGCTAAGGAAACATGAGAACCAACTATAAAACAAAGCAAATAAACCCACAACACCATTGCTATCCAGGAAATGGCAAGGCTAGGCAAATCCACTATCAATCCAGGAAACCCTCCATGCCAGTGACAGATCATGACCAATAAACTACATGCATGTGTCATGCATGCTAAAACTAGTGAGGAAATCATACATGCAACTCGATACCTACAAAAAAATCATATGTAGTCGTTGATCTCAATGCCCTCTTGCACTTTCCTGCTCTTCATTTGCTTTCCTTCTCCAAAAATCCAAGTATGCCACACCCTCCAACAGTGCTCCAAGAAAAATCTAAGTATCCAAGAGTATGAGAGAGGGAGAGAGAATAATGAGAAAGCTCGAATACTTAACTGATCAAGTCTTGCCCACTGATCCTCAGAAGCCCTTTATTAATGAGGCCTCTATTTTCTTCATTTTCCATTATTTTCCTTCATTTTCGTCCTCACATGCAACATGTGACCTTTCACCTTCCTTTTCTCCTAATTTCCATTATTTTCATAAATAAATGTGTCAAAATACCTTTTTACCTCTTAAATGCCTTAGTCATTGCCTTTTCCAATTTCCTTAGCCATAAACAACCAAATGAACACCGACTAGGATGTCATGCCCACCATTCATCTTGGAATACATGTCCCATCATCCGTGGTATTTATATATTTTTACATGGAATTTTCACAAGGATTGTTACAATTGGGAGGGAAACTAGTATAATAGAATCCACGCCTCACTCCAAAATACCTACATATCCTGATTAGACCATGGAAGAGCAAGGATGGATTCTTTTATCTAATAGGAGAGAGAATTCCAAATATGATCTACATGTATAATTGTGCCTTTGAAAATTTCTCAGTGTTTCTCTTTCCATATTCCCTGGAGAAGAAAACTTGGTGCCATACTCCAAATGTGATTCAAGAGAGGATTTGAGAAGGCTTGAGATCTCCAATTGGTCAACGTATTAAGAATATTGGTCGAATCACGATTTGATTTCCTAAAAAAAAAAAATTCTAAATGAGACCATAACTTGCAAAGAGAGTATAGTTGTTGAACATAATGTTTTGAATTTTTTGAATGAAGGAGACAAAGAGTGCATCTGTAGGGTCCTTGATAATTTCATTTTTGAATATTTTCCCAAGTTAGCAGTTTCTTCCAGAACAAGAGCCACAAGAAAATAGAGATTTTAGGACAAACATTTTTCCTCCATACCTTTATCCAGATCTCTTCTACTTGTAGATCTTGGTAACCAGCCTCCAGGTGATAGGATTCCTTTGTAGAAAAATTTCATTTCACTTGATAACCCCATCAAACCTTATCTTCTTAATCCAAGGGTAGAATACATTTGTTTTGAACCTCCCTCCAAAATTCCCACCATATCTCCTTATTAGGATGAGGTAGCCAGGGGGTAATCATGAGTGTCATGTTGGTGTTGATCCCCCACTATCTAGTACTTAAGTACTCTATAATGTCCCTTTTTTCGAGCATTAGGAACAAAGACTAACTCAATAGCCTAGCCATTCCCATAAGCTACAAATTAAAAAGTAATGATGTAATAATTGGGAATTAATTAATTAAAAGTGACTAAGGAAAAAAACAATATTATAAGTCACTTTAGTAAAATAATAAAAATACCCATGGTATTCTGATAGTCTAGGACTATTAAAGGGGGTGAGATCTCACTTCTTAGGCATTCATTTGTATTATTGTTTTTTTGTTGTTGAGTTGAGCTCATGGAGCTAGTCTAAGTGAGATCCCATATCATGTAGAGGGTAAATTTCGGTAGTAAGTGATCCAGCCTAGTTGATCCAATCAAGAGGGGTTTCAGTATTGAGACATATACCTTAGCCACTTGAAAACGGAGGGATCAAATAAGATCTGCTCACTGGGCGTAATGTGGACATCACGAGGAGAGGTCAATTAGATCTCTCAAAGGTGCATAATATTTCAAGAGTCGTTGTCGACCATATAGATATCTTTCAAATGTTTTTAATAGGTTCTTAGAATCATATTTGGCATGTATTTCTAGATCCATATTTAATATAATAAGGTTGATTTTTGTTGTTATTTATCGTGTTAATTTTGAGTTGTAGTTTATGGGTTTTAACATTGAAAATTTTGTTTGTTGTGTCAATAATTTAATGGTGCAAGTTGTGCAATTTCATTGGGTTTTAAATAAATAAATTTATGATGTAATTTTCTTAAGCAAAGTTCTAGAAAATTTTATGGAATTATTTTTCAGGGTATTACGGTGGTATCAAAGCTAGTTTTTCTTCCATCTTAAAGGTTTTATAAAAGGTGACTTATCATTTTTTCCAAGTGAGCATGAAACCTTGATGCAAGCCAGATACCTTAAGCACGAAACCCTCGGGTGAAGATATCATATGGGTTGGATCGCCAAAGAGTGGGTCGAATTTCTCATATTAGAAAATTGAATTGCTTTGTAGGAGAGGTCAAATTCCAGTGCATTAAGGGGTTGCAACATAACTAAGACAAAGGAAAATATTTAACCTAGGGATCAGCTAAATAGCCATTCGTAGAATTGTTGGGCCATGTATGTCTTAATTACAAACCAAAATTTATTAAATTGCAAGGTTTGAATTTATTACACATGTTGGTTCCTATACTGTGAAAATTGAGTTCACATTTCCTTTTTTTTTCATTGGGGTCAAGTTCCACATATTAGTTAGGGCCGAATTACCCACTTTTGAAGTCGAATTCAGTGAAGAAAGGGTTGAAATCATCATTCTAAAAATTGCATCAAACCTTAGCAAAATAACTAACCGCAATCTCTCAAGCATTTCTAGAAGTTGGAATGGTGGACTGACTAGGCCCGAGTTATCATAATTTGTTGAAGACAATTTCCTTAATTAAAAGGGTCGTTCGTGGATTTTGAAAGAGGGTCAAGATACTCTTTTATTGAGGATAAATTTCACCCACTGTTGAAGACAAGTAAATCATTTAGTTGGGTACAAATTCAAGGCTTGTTAAGGCCAAATCATTTAGTAGTTGAGGGAAGAAACATTCAAGAAGAGAGGGCCAAAATTTCCTAGTACATAGAGGTTGAAATTAACCAGTTCATGGAGGCCAGTCACCAATGTGACTGCCATTTCAAGGAAGATGAGTTTGGGAGTCGATTTAATAAAGTAACACGGTCAATTTTTTTTTTTTCCTTCAAGGCTGCATTTTCATTATAAATAAAAGGCGATTTTCAGGATCAAGTTACCAATAGGAGAGAGGGTTATATTTCCCAGTTGAAATATTCAGTAGAAGGGCCAAGTTGACATAGTATTATGGCAAGCAATTCTTGAAGTATATTTGCCAGGACCATTAGCACAACCATTGGAGTTATTATGTGTGTTATTCGTTTCAACATATGATTGCACATATAGCGCGTTGCTACCATTGAGCCAAGCCACATCACAATGATCAAATATGGAGTAAATAAATTCCAACAAAAGGGTTCAAATTTATATTGTAAAGTGGTAAGGTTTGCAATTCAACAAGGATACCTTAAGTGAGTACCCAATCTATGCAATGGTGGTGGTAATTCAAGAGACAATCGTCTAACAAGGACCATGCTCATCACTAGTAGAAGCTCAAGGGCTCCAAGGTATTTATTCACCAGGTGATACCATAAGTTTTATTTGATTTCCTCCTAAAATTATCATCAAAAATTTATTGTTGAAGCTGTAACTTTTTTCTTAGGTTTTTAGATCTCAATTCTTATTAGTACTTTATTGTGTAAAATGTGTTATTTTTTGGTTGTTTACAGAATAAAAACTCATGGAACAAATTTTATAAAAAAAAATTCATTATAGTTTTGGTCGATAAATTCCCCAAGGACATTTCCTTTCTTTTATGCTAGAAGCATTATCTCTAAAATTATGTAGTAGCGAGACTAAAGATGAAAACTCTATAGTCATAACTTGTTTGAAAATATTTTCCAGAAAATGGATTTTTTTAATAAATTGAAGGGATTGGCATGTTGACTATTTGTAAAGGAGGAATTTGAAAATTTTCTCATGGTTGACAGATGGAAACAGACCTTAGAAGGCATCACAAATGCCATAAATAACTTGGCAAGAAGGCAATAATAGTTTAGAAATACATCAATTGGTTGTTTTGACAGTAATGTTTTTATGGACCAAAGAACAAAAAATATCAACAAACCCTTCTCCAAAGGAGTCTGTATTGTTATTTGGTATGAACAAAGTTCGTATTTAGCAGGTTAAACTCTCCAAAATACTTGGAATATATAGATCTACATTGAGGGTACAAGAATATAGATTAAAATGTATGAATGAGAATATGATATTACAAATGAGAGTGAGGGTCTGCTTATTTACCTTAGGCAGGTGTCCCTTTATGAATGGTCATGTGTCCTTAGACATTCATCTTTGTTTAACTAATTATTATTTAATTATATTATTATGATTATTATTATTATTATTATTTATTACTTTTACCTAAATTATATTCATAAAATTGCCTTCCTCCTCAAAAAGATTTGTCCTCAAAGATTACTGATGAAAGAGCTAGATCTCTTTTCCCATTTCGAATATCTTCTCATCTCAAAGCTTTCAACTTTGTTGATACAAAATGATATGATCCTCTAAGTGATAAACCAAATTATCAGACTAAAAATGGATCTAGCCATCCTAGATTAATCTTTTGTGGAATATTATGATCACTATTTTGTAACGAATTGCCATCATAAGACTGTATTGAGCTTACTTCAGTATTTTTCGGAACATCAACTTGTTGTTTCTTTTCTGAATGGTACAGATACATAACTTGATTGAGTTGTATAATCTCATGATTTGGATGTTGATAGGGAATTCTTTTGGTTTGACTTTCCCTTATTAGGTGTGTGGCAATTTTTTGATTTTCTTCTAGTACTCTCGTTGCTAAGTTAGTTATAGAATCTCGTTTTTTAATTTTCATCTTCTAAATTGCATAATGTGAGTGTGTTTTTCCTTCAACTAATTTATCCTCTTCATGAGTTGTGGTATTGACTGGTTCAGTATTCATTCCTTTATCTTCAACTAGAGCCGTTACGACTGGCGACTTCAATACTTCCTCTTGAATACAATGTTCTAACTTGTCTTTTAATGACTTTTTTTCCTTCTTGAGCTTATTAATTTGTGTTAGTAATTTTTCGCTATCATCCTTAAGTAGAAATACTATTTAATTTCTCTCAACAGTGATTTTGACAATTTCATTTTTCATATTTTGTAGTGCTTTTTTACCTTCTTTAAAAATTACTTTTGAAATATCTTGTATGTCTTATGGTGTTACTGAATTCATCTTTAATGTAACATCTTGTAATGTTACTTCACTCTTTTCATATGAAAAAGTCAAAAAATTCTTTTTCGTATTAAGGATGAAGGAACCTAGGGTTTCCATCTAGGATGAGGCTAAAATAATGTCACCCTGATCGCTACATAGGGTTTGCACTGAGAATTGTGATATGAATGGATAATCTCCAATGTTTAATTGTAAATTGGTTATGTCATATTTTTTTCGTCATAGTCTAATTTTTCGATTATATTTGACTTGGGAGTCACTAATTGGTTTGCGATTTTAGGTTTTATATAATTTTTATCTTTGGTTGGCGAGATAGAGATAGTAACATTTTTTCCTGCAATAGACCCTTTAATTCTAAATAGCACTGAGGCATAGCTATAAGAAGTTTATGGGAATCTTTCGGCCTTCATTTCCGAATTAGATGTCATTTTTCTTATCGACATGAACCTTCTTCAAATTCACCCTTTCCCTTTAATAATCCTCTAATGTCTTTTTCTTTTTCTAATATATAATACTTTAATATATGTGGTCACTTAGTATATCTCACTTAAACCATATTCCCTTTTAAACCTTAGAATACTAATTTTTAATCTAGCACCTTTATATAGCTTTGGCTCTTTTGACTTGAATACAAAAAATTATTCTTTAATCTAATGTCGTTTAATTTAATTTAATTTACTATTTTAATACCTTATATGTTATTTATGTATTGTCGTTAGACCAAAAAACTTGATTATAGGGTATCTCTAAAGAGATTTGATTGTATGGTACGACCGCCTGAATTGGATGAGTTCAGTGTCCCCAAACAGTCTTCAAAATGAAATTATATTCTGGACTTATGCGACAGGAATACATATTTGCAAGTCTTTCTACTCTTAAACTCTCAAGTTTTAACAATTTACCCAATTGTGTCAATTGTAATTCGGTGGTAGCTAAGTTTGGTACAACATTGGTTGTATAAATTTGGTATTTGCCTTGAATTTGATAGATGCAAGTGAGTCAGCACCGCAAACACAAGGTCCTAACAACATCGGTGGTCGTTGAAGGATCTAGATGTTTGCACAGCAGCTCCAGCTGTAGTTGCTTGGATGGTGGTAACGACTAAGGGAGCTAGCAGTAATGATATGAGATTAGCGGTCTATCGGTGGCCTAAGTCGGGGAAAAGTGTAAGAATTGTGTTGTATGATCCAATGTTATCTGCAGTGGTGATGGTCGATTTCAACCAAATTTGAATTTGGGTGCAGAGGCGATGGTAGCAGATGATGAAGTGGCTAGAGGAACAAAAAGCAACGTCGAGGGTGGAGAAAGTCATTGTGGTTGGGATGGAGGCGGCACTAGTGTTGTGTCGGGCAGTTGTGGTGTTTGTGTTAGCAAATCGGCGGTTGAGGAAGCTGCAAAAATCAGTGGAAGGTAGCTCGAGTAACAATCGACAGAGAAATGGTTACAACCAAGGGCGAGGTTCCAATGGTCGCAGTGTGGACGAGCGGAGAATGGATGGGCTCTGATGGCAACAATTACCGATGATAGAGACATATAGATGGAAGACCACGACGGCGGGATGGTTGTGTTGGCATATAGCACTCTGTGTCAGGTTGCGATTGTCGTACGTAGCCAAACCTTCCCCTTTTTGTGTATTATTTTTTATTTTTTATCAAACTCTGTATATTTTTTTTTTAATTTCCCTTCTTCTTTTTTTCAATATATTTTATTTTTTAAAAAAAATTATAATATTTTTTTTACTTTTTTTTCCAATATATATTGGCTTTTTATTATTATTATTTTTATTACTTTAATAATTTTTGTAAATGGCCAAAGGCCTAAATGGCGATATGGAGAAACTCCAAATTTTGGTAGTGAAACACTTCAATGACAACAATGTTGATGAATTTGACGATCAAAGACCTAGATCGCAAAACGTGGTTCTGTGCAGTGGTTAAGCAACCAGAGGATCGAACAACCTTGATATGAATGATATGACCAAAGTTCGTATTTAGCAGGTTAAACACTCCAAAAGACTTGAAATATGTAGATCTCCATTGAGGGTAAGAGAATATATATTAAAATGTCTGAATGAGAATATGATATTACAAATGAGAGTGAGGGTTTGCTTTTATACCCTAGGCAGGTATCCCTTTATGAACGGTCATGTCTCCTTACACATGCCTCTTTGTTTAACTAATTATTATTTAATTACATATTATTATGATTATTATTTATCATTTATATTTATTACTTTTCCCTAAATTATATTCATAACACTCTTCAAAACAAGCAGCCAAGAGATCTATAGAAAGAAAAGGAAGTGGGAAATTGATTATTCATACTCGGGTTAGATTTGAAGTATATGAATACAAGGGATGTCCTCTCTAAATTGGAGGAGTTAGACACATGCTCGTCCAAAGTAGCCCAATGAGATTTGAGGATATTAAGTTGGCAAGTTAAGCCATCACTGCTTGTCTTGGTCCAACACAGGTTTATGGAACATCCTTGTAAGGAGGTAACACTTGTAGTTGATTCATTCCTTTGCAAGATCATAAAGCTAACGACTCTTGTTCCCCCCCATAACGTGACATTCTAAGAAGGGTGTTACAAGTGATTGTGGAGTGTTAGGCCCCTATACTACTAGTGTAACCCCTTATTATTATTAGTACAACCCCCTTATTATATTGTTGTACCCATGTAGTCCCCATATTGTTATTATTATGCCCCATCGAAGCCCACCATTGTTATTATTTTGCCCTTACATTATTATTGTTATGTCGGCTCTGAGTATATTATGACCCCTTAGACTCCTATATATAGAAAGGAGGTCTTTGTCATTTGTATCATCAAAGAATCATTCATTTGTGTAATGTAAAGGAGGTTTCCCCTCGAAGAGGCTGAATTCTAAGGCGTTGATCTATCTTTTCTATCTTTTTGTGAGCTGGTTTCATAACATTTGGTATCAGAGCTTTGGATTCTAGGGTTTCACTGCTCCAAATAGGTCATCGTGGCATTTTCGCTATAAATATTTTTCTGCGACGTTTCAGAAGCGAAAAAAAAAACCCATTTGAGACGAAATCGCGCTGAACCTCGGGTCCAAATTTCAGAGCTTTTTGCGCAATATTTGTGGAGATATGATCTGAGGAAGTTGGTCTTTTAGTAGACTCCTGAATTACATTCCAAATAGGTGACCTGGGGAAACTCATCATAACTTTCTCTTTGAGCATCAGACTGAAATTTCGTTAGAAGTTACAGAAAGAGGATGGACTGTAGTTTCTTGTATACATTTTTCAGATCCAAAGGTCGAAACAGTGACACGTGGCACTTCATACAAGTTCTGAAAAGGTATATAATCATGTTATCTTGGGAGATTGTGCATAACTCTTTCTTGGAGAACATAAATTTGATAAGACTAGTGGCATTGGAAAGAGGACACAGAGGGCTACTGTAGGTTGCGATTTTAGAACTAGAAGATTTGAAATTACAAAGTTACAGTCGTTTCAAGATCGAGCTCCTAAAATCAAGAAAAGGCGATATGAGGAAGTTTGATGGCAAGGATCCGATAAATTGGATACTTCAAATGGAGCAATATTTTGATCTACATGGTGTACCACTGTTACAAAAGGTATGTATTGCATCTTCATATTTAGAACCAGATCAATTTTTATGGTATAAAAGGCTTTGTTCTCGTAAACAACTTGTTACGTGGTCAATTTTCACGGAGGAAATGATAGCACATTATGAGGATACAAAGAGAAACACCTTCTTTAGAGAAACACCACAACAATTGGAAAGAGTAAAAGGGCTTTGTGACATAGTGGAAAGTAAAATTATGGCAACAAGGAAGTCTACCCCTCACAACTATAAAGATGGAATTGTTATTCCTCCTAGCCTTCCACAACCTACAAGGGTTACACCACAACAATTGGAAGAAAAAAGAGAAAAATGGCTTTGTTACAATTGTGATAGCAAATGCACTAAAGGTCATAAGTGTGCTGAGAAGAAATTATTTTACATATAATATAAAGAGGAGGAGGAAAAGGATCAAGAAACATCAAAAGAAGAGAATATACGCCAGGACCCCACCCCAGAGAAAGAAGAAATGAATCAGACCATATCTTGTAAAGCATTGGCAAGAATTACCACTCCTCAAACTATCAAGATAGAAGGGCATATCAAGAAGAAAAATGTTCAAGAAGTGAAAGATCACATTGAGCATCAAGAAATGAATCCGACCATATCTTGTAAAGGATTAGAAGAAATTATCACTCTTCAAACTCTAAAGATAGAAGTAAATATCAAGAAGAAAAAGGTTCAAGCAGTGAAAGATCACATCAAGCATCAACAACAAGTTCTCCAACTTTTAAAGGATAACGCCACTTTGGTGCAAAATTGAATGAAACAACAGGTAGATCAACATCGTAGTGAAAAATGTTTTGATGTAGGTGATTGTGTATTTTTACTTCTACATCTCAAGCAAGCTATTTATGAGAAGGAAATGTTGGCAATACTACATGCACTTAAAAAATGGCGACCTTACCGAATGGAAAGACACTTCAAGGTAAAAATGGATCATGATAGTCTTAAATACTTTTTAGAACAACTATTATCTTTAGAAGAACAGAAAAAATGTGTCACAAATATGTTGGGTTATGAATTTGACATCATCTACAGAAAAGGGAAGAAAATTTTTGTTGCAGATGCACTCTCAAGAAAGGATGAGGATGTGGAAGCGTTGTTTTGTGTTATTTCTATTATCCAACCAGATTGGATAAACGAAGTAAGAGATGAATGGAAGAAGGAAGAAGAAGTGTGGCCACTCATTCAAAATTTGCAAAAGATCCCAATTCAAACAATATGGTCAGAACTTGAAGAGGAAGGAAAAATCATATTGGAACCTGGAGCAGTCACAGAAACAAGAACCCGGCAACTACGAAATCAATCAATTTCAGAGTATCTCATCAACTGGAAGAACTTACCTGCTGAAGATTCCACATGGGAGGACAAGAATTTTATACAAAAGCATCAAGAACTACTCAAGCGTTGAGGACAACACTTTTTGAAAGAGAGAGGCATGTTAGGCCCCTATACTACTAGTGTAACCCCTTATTGTTATTAGTACAACCCCCTTATTATATTGTTGTACCCATGTAGTCCCCATATTGTTATTATTGTGCCCCATAGAAGCCCACTATTGTTATTATTTTTCCATTACATTATTATTGTTATGTCGACTCTGACTATATTATGACCCCTTCGACTCCTATATATAGAAAGGAAGTCTTGTCATTTGTATCATCAAAGAATCATTCATTTGTGTAATGTAAAGGAGGTTGCCCACTTGAAGAGGCTGAATTCTAAGGCGTTGATCTATCTTTTCTATCTTTTTGTGAGCTGGTTTCATAACATGGATAGCTTCCAAGGATTGTAGGATATTGAGGACCTTATCTTTGGTAAAAAATTCAAGATCTTGGATATGGTGGCTAAAACCAGAATGTGTGCCATTATGTTCAATCTAGATTCAGTGATTTGATTTTTAGATATTCCCCTATTTCTTCACCAACATCTAAAATATCATCTAGGCATTGTAAAAACCAACATGCAAAATATTTTGTCTTTGATTTTTGGTGATAATGATGCCATTTGCAAACAACTACAATGAAAGGTGTTTCCGATTTCGAGGAAAGAGTAGGATGTTTCACTTGATGCTAATGAACTCTCAAAAAGATTTATTAAGCTTAACCTCAAATGGCTTAAAAGGCAGTTGGCTGAAAGAGAGATAAATTCAATGGGGTTGCAGGACACATGTTATGCCAACAAGGGTGAGAACCAAAAAGGAAGGAAGTAAAATTGTCCATCACAGCAGGGAAGGTGGGCAACTGGTCACTGGGGTGGAACTAGTAAAGGAATAGATTCTTTGCATCCAGATAGTGCTAAGGGAAAAGGAGCAAGTGGAACTATGGAGCATGGTGTCAATGCCATACTTCAAAAAGAAGAATGGGTAGAAAGAAAAGAGGTGGTTGAAGCACAATCATCATCGTGTATAGATACCATAACGTAGAAGGATGACACTCAAAATTGGATAGGTTATTTGAATAGATACGAAGGATATGCATATTTAAAGGATCTTGAGAAGAGATGTAGTTTGTAGCCAAAATATCATAAACCACCTCTTCTGAGGAACTCATCAAAGGCTCACAAGGAAGTATTAGGTAAGATGATTAAGTAGTTACATTATGGACTAGCCATCAATGAAGTGCAAGCAGATATAAAGACGTCCATAATGGTTACAGGGCTTCCACATGATAATCACTAGGACCATATTCAAAAAAGGGTTAATAATATTCCAGAAGGCCTCTCAGAAATAAAGGAAGAACTCAAGAGGCTAAAGGACACAATATTGAAGAAGGATAGTGAGCTTGAAGAATGGAGGATTAGGAGTGCCAGGGAAATTTTCAAACTTCCTAGTATTGAGGAGCAGTTAAAACTCCTGATAGTTTGTGATTATTAAAGGAGATGAGAGCTCACTCCTTAGGCATGCATTTCGACTATTGTTTTGTTTTTGTTGAGTTGATCTCTTGGAGCTTATATGAGTGAGAGACCATGTCATGTAGAGGGTTATTTTTAGTCGTAAGTGATCCACTCTAGCTAATCAAATCATGAGGGGTTTTTGTATTTGATACATATACCCTACTCACTCGAAAAAGGAGGGATCAAATCAGATCCGCTCGCTAGGCATAACGTGAAGATCGTAAGGAGAGGTCAATCAAATTTGTCATAGGTGCATAATGTTGGAGGAGCCATTATCAGCCATACATATATCTTGCTGGTGTTTTTAACAGGTTCTCAAAATCACATTTGACATGTATTTCCAAATCCATATTTAATATAAGGTTGAGTTTTGTTGTTATTTCTCGTGTTAACTTTGACTTATAGTTTTTGGGTTTTTACATTGCAATAATTTTTTGATGTCTTGATAATTTAATGGTGCAAATTGATCCGGATTGGATCATTATATTTTTTTTCATCCATCTCTATGCATTTGGAGTGGGAAAAGTGGAGGAATCAGCTTACATGAACATTTTTACCGGCAGGACCCAGTTTGGCGAAACAGGGTCTGAAACCTTCCAGGAGGATTTTGAGGCATAAAATTATTATTTTATTTTTTTTCGGGGGGTGGGGGGAGGGGGGTAAATTTTTCTACTTAAATTCTACACCATTTCATGCTATTCTATGCACAGATATCTTTCCAATGGCATAAGAATTGCATCAATTGAATTCCGTATGCAAAAGTTATGCCACTCAGAGGTTGACCTTCCTATTTTAACACCTACAATTCGGAAGGATGTCGTGTCAACCCAAATTATTCATGGAAAATGGGCTAGACACATGATTATGATGTTAAATAATCTATAATAATCTATATTTTATTTCTAGTTATGAGTTGATGTAGTCAAAATTAACCACTTGTAGGCTATCGGGTTGTGTTATAACTGGGCCACTAGGAGGAAGAGGCATTCCATTCTTTTGAGAGAATTTTGTTCCATATTTGAGCAAAGATAGACAAGAGAGACAAGAGGTAGATCACATAGAGAGGATATGTGCACTGTAGCATCCCACGGGCCACAGGCATTACTTCTTTGTACCTGCAGCTATATTTTTAGACGGAGAAAGAGAGCGAAGCAGCCTGACCTTCCAGCTACGTTTTCTCCCGAAAGGGTTTCCCATAGAGCATATCTTGTGTCTTATGTGTGTGTGTGTGAGATTATTTTGTCATTCTCTACTTTTCTACATAATTTCATTTCACATGCATGCACTAATTACAGTTAAATCTACAAATCTAGAATTTTAATAAAACTGTAATAGTGTAAAATTTTAGTATTTTAATATATTATTATTAAATCTGTTGTGACGAACTATCTAGTCGAATATCCATGGAATTTTAGAGATCATTTGGTATCAAATTAGGTTTCTTTGGGTATTTGTTTGTATTTGTAAGGGATCTAGTTTTGCGGGGTTGAAAATCGTAAAACCTTGATCATGTTCGACGAATTTGTAAATGAACCTCATGATTCTGTAGCGGTGAGGTTTTTGTGGCTCGAACAACAACTTGCGGATATAAATTGCAATGTAAACCTCCTCATGGCAGCCCTAAGCAATAAGCTAGGGAAATTTGGAGAAGATGGGGGTTCGAATGCATATGAAAAATCCGAAGGTGGATCGGGAGATTGGGAAGACATGGAGAACCGGTCGAAGAAAGAACTCAGAAATGATCAATCGAGTTCAAGTGTCATGAATCAATCCCTATTTAAAATGGAAGAAAAAGTCAATATCAAGCCATACCATTATGACATAGATGCTATGAAGTTGAACCACTAGTTGCATCCATCAAATCGAGGAAGGGAAATAGATCTCATTCGTGCAGCTAAAATTAGAAGGCCATGCACTGTCTTGGTGGGAGAGGCACATGGAAACCCTGAGGTTGGAGGGAGAACCTACAGTGACTAAGTGGGAATATTTAAAAACCCTTATTAAGTCACATTTTTATCCCATTGTGTACATGGAGGACCAGTGGATCCGGTGGCATTACTTCAGGCAAAATTCGGGCCAAAGCATGCAGGAATACACCACACAATTCAAACAGATGGTTGTAATGTTGGGTATCTCTCCAAAGAAACCAGATGTACTCATCAAGTATTTGGAGGGTCTGCACTGCCATCTACGTGAGAAAGTGATGTTGTTCAAGCCCAAATCGATGGAGGATGCTTGTGTATATGCACAATACCTAGAAAACATATGTCTGAAAAGAGAGCAATCAAGTGGATCAAAGCAGAAGGAGCAACATAAAGGTTCTAAGGAGGGGAAGAAGAAGCAAAAAGGGGGAAAAGATAAAAAGACGTTGGCCACAACACACCAATGCAAATATCCTAGCAACCACTTCAACATTTATGGCCATATAGAGCTAAACTTGAAGAACAAGAAGAAAGATAAAAAGAAGAAGAATCTCATGGCTACAGATTCAAGCAACCAAGTTGAAAGAAACTCAGTCTTAGATGAGAAGATTGTTTGCGTGTCAGTGTAGAAGTAGGTGAATCTAAGTAGCCTTCAACAATAGGAAGAGAAATAAATTACCAAACCCTTCCATCCAAAGATACAGGTCAAGGAGACAAAGATTGATGCTCTATTTGACTCAGGATTGCAGGTGAATCTCATTGCAGCTAAGTTGGTCAAGAAGTTGGGGTTGGAAATTCGTGAACATCCAAACCCATATCCATTGGGATGGGTAAATAAGGATACAGAGTTGAAGGTAACTAAACAGTGCGAAATTAGATTTTCTATCAGTGTTGATTTAATTAATGAAGTATATTTAGATGTGGTTCCCCTTGATGTATGTGGAGTCGCGTTTGGGAGTCCATACATGTACATGCAAGATGCAATATTCATGAGGAGATCCAACCAATACCATCTCTTCAAGTATGGAAAATTGTTCATCATTAATGCGCACAAAGGAAAGTCAAAAATTTCACTGGCGATTGCCAACGAAGCCAAGAAATTAATCAGTTCCAGTAAGAAGTATGTTTTATTGTTTTTAAGGGAAACTCAATCTAAAGAGGAGTAAATAAGGGGCAAGGCATCCCTGGAGGGGTGTACTAAGAAATAGAAACAACAATTAGAGGAGTTGTTACACACATACAGGGATGTGTTCCAAGAGCCTAAAGGGTTACCACCTAATAGAGAAGTGGAGCATGAGATCCAGTTATTGCCAAACTCCCCATTGCTAAATATTGGGTTGTATAGGTAGTCAGTTATAGAAGTAACTGAGGTGAAGAAACAGTTGCAGTAGTTGTTGGAACAGGGTGTCGTTCAACCGATTACATCACCACGTGGGTCACCCATCATCATTGTGCCAAAGAAGGTTGAGACTTGGCGGATGTGTATAGATTACATGGCATTGAACAAAATTATGCTCAGGAACAGATACCCCCTACCTAAGATAGATGATTTTTTGGATCAGTTGTAGCAAAATACTTCACCAAGATGGACTTGAAGTTTGGATATCACCTATTTCCAGTCAAAGAAGAATACATCTATAAGATCACCTTCTAAACTAGGCAAGGTTTGTATGAGTGGTTAGTCATGCCATTTGGTCTATGTAATGCACCAACTACGTTTATGAGATTAATGAATTATGTATTGTGCCCTTTTATAGATTCATTTGTTATTGTCTATTTGGATGATATATTGGTATATAGTGCTACCTGGGAGGAGCATATTTCACATTTGATGTAGGTGCTGGAAACATTGTAGAAGCACCAGATGCTAGAAAATATCAATAAGTGTGAGTTTGCACAGTAGTCTTTGGTGTATCTGGGGTGTGTGATCAGTGAAGGAGAGATGAATATAGATCCTTCCAAGATGGAGGCCATCATGAAGTGGCCAATGCCTATTAATGTTTCTAAGGTCAGGAGCTTCATTAGGGCAACACAGTACCTGAGGAAATTCACATCCTTGTTTTCAGTGGTAGCATCACCGCTCCGTGTTATAACAACAACTGGAAAGATTTCCAGTGGGGAAAATGTCAATAAATGGCTTTCGAAGAGCTAAAGAAGAAGATCAGCCAAGCACTAGTTCTAACATTACCAAACTTGCAGTGGCCCTTTAAAGTGGAGACAGATGCGAGTGGGTGTGTTATGGGAGTTGTCTTGATGCAGGGAGAAAGGCCTGTATGCTATCATTCTGAAGCATTTCATGGGGCAATTCTTAAATACCCTACCTACAATAAGGAGCTTTATGCCATGGTGAAAGCTATGAAGAAGTGGAAGCACTATCTGATTGGAAAGGAGACAATAATCCACACAAATCACCATTCGTTATAGTACTTGTAGGGCTAGAGTAAGCTACAACAAACCAGGCATTACAAGTGGATGGGGATTTTACAACAGTTTAATTCGATGATCAAGTATAAGAAGGGTAACACCAACAAGTTGGTCGACATGCTTTAAAGGCCACCCACATCGAAGATTACAACTTTGGGGACTCTTATTAACATGGAGCCATTCACCCATGATGCCTACAGAGAGGCATATTTAGAGGATGAGGACTTCAAGGAGGTGTATCAGTAGTTGCAAGGTCATAGTCATGTGCACAATGGCGAAAATGTCGTTGACTACCATATCCGGGACGGGTTACTCTATAGGCTAAATAAGCTATGTGTTCCTAAAGGGGAGCGATTGTAGTTGATTACAAAGGCTCACACTTCCAAGATTGCACGGTACTTTGGTGTAGGGAAGACCATGGCTAACTTGCATAGGTATGTGTATTGGCCAAGGATGCAAGAGCATGTAGCTAGGTTCATAAGAGGATGCATGCTTTGTTGTACTAGCAAGCCTAGCAATAAGAAACAGGGTCCATATCATCCCTTACCTATACCTACTCATCCTTGGGAAATAATTTCCATGGACTTTGTGGGAGGTTTACTGACAACCAGGAAGGGACATGACTACCTTTTCGTGGTAGTTGACAGGCTCAACAAGATGTGTGTTTTGATGCCCTATAAAAAGACCATCAATGAGCAAGAAGCAACAAACTTGTTCTTTGGATAGGTCTGGGTTCACTTTGGGATACCAAGGAGAATCATTTTAGATAGGGATATAATATTTATCAGTGCATGGACACAAAGTTGAAGAGACCTAAAACATTCCATCCATAGACAGATGGGCAAACAGAAGTAGTCAACAAGAATTTGGTGCAGCGTCTAAGGGGATACAACTAGAAGCATCTGAATACCTGGGATGAAAATATGGTATATATACAACATTATTACAACAGAGCAGTCCACACTTCTAGAAGAAATTCCCCATTTGAGACTTGTTTTGGATATTTTTCACCTTCACCTTTGGATATTGCATATGGGCAACAAGGAGGAGTGAGGGAAGATCTTACAGGAGATGCTTTGAGGGCTGAAAATTTTATAGAGAATATCATGTAGATCCATATATAGGTACAATAAACACTACAGAAGTCATAGGAGAGGTATAAGGCCAGGCATGATCAACACAGAACAGAGAAGTCATTCAAGGAACGAGACGGAGTATGGTTATAGTTGAACAAGGAGAGGTTGTAGGGGCTTGGTAAGAAAATCAAGGTTCTGAGGTATGGTCCCTTTGAGATACTATAAAAGGTGGGTGATAATTCCTATCAACTTAGTCTACCACCATATATGTGCATTTACTTAGTTGTGAATATGGATAATTTAAAACTCAATATGAGACTTCCATGCTAGATCAAGAAGAGGAACATGTCCTAACTTCTATGGAGGATTTGGCACCAAATGCTCAGGCAGAGTTGACAAAAGATACATTTTTGCAGAACAAGTCCAAAGTTACAAGACAGGGGCAGCATGACCTTTGGCAAATTAGATTGAAGGGACAACTTCCAGGGAAAGGTAAATGGTACACCAAAGAGAAGGTGGAGGAAAAATTTCCTCACCTCATTTAGTAGAAGCTTTTGGGGAGAAAAATCCTCCCAGAATGGGGAGGTGTGATCCAAATTGGATCATTATATTTTTTTTCATCCATATCGATGCATTTGGAATGGAAAAAGTGGAGGAATCAGCTCACGGGAAAATTTTTACCGGCAGAACCCAGTTTGGTGAAACGAGTTATGAAACCTTTTGGGAGTGTTCTGAGGCATCAAATGATGTTTTTTGGGGGGTAAAACATTGCCACGTCTGTGCATACCATTTCATGATATTCTACACACATATTTCCAATGGCGTAAGAATCATTTTAATCGGAGTTCATATGCAAAAGTTATGCCACTCAGAAGTTGACCTTCCTGTTTTCAAACCTAGAATTCAGGAGGATGTCGCGTCAACCCCCATTATTCATGGAAAAGCGGCTAGCCACGTGATTTTGATGTAAAAGACTCTAGAAGAGTCTATATTTTAACTCTAGTTAAGATTTGTTGTAGTCAAAATTAACCACTAGTAAGCTTCCAATGTGTTATAACCAGACCACTAGGAGGAAGAGGCACTCCATTCTTTCGAGAGAATTTTGTTCCATAGTTGAGCCAAAATAGCCAGGAGAGATAGGAGGTAGAGAAAACATAGAGGATTTGTTCACTGTTGTAGCCCATGGGCCACAGGAATTACTTCTTTGTACCTGCAGCCGTATTTCTAGACAAAGAAAGAGAGTGAAACGACCACCTTCTAGCTGGGTTTTCTCCCGAAATGATTTCCCAAAGAGCATATCTTGTGTCTTATGTGTGTGTGTGAGCTTATTTTGTCATTCTCTACTTTTCTTCATAATTTCCATTCACATGCATGAACTAATTACAATTAAATCTACAAATATCTTATTTTAATAAAACTGTAATAATGTAAAATTTCAATATTTTAATATCCACATCAGTTTACGGATCACAAATCATGCGATTTTTTTGGGTTTAAAAAAAGTTATGGTGTAACTTTATGAAGCAAAATTTTGGAAAAACTTGTCAAATTATTTTTCGAGATACCACGTACTCTTGTCCTTCCTCGATCTATCATCTAGTATCTTAATATTTCCATACTTTTATACATTCCATTTTCGATAGTTGTTGCCAAGAATCTCCCCAAAACGTATTCGTTGCACCATTTTTAACTTCCTAAAAACAATGTTTTTGAATCAAATTCATCCCTTTTTTGCTAGTGTCGATATTGATGAACCTAGTGTAGAAATAGTTTCACATGTTAAGTTGTGTTGTGTGAGGGAATACTTTCCTTTCCATGTCATTTTCCATAAATATCCACCTCCATGGAGCCAACGTCGCCAAATATTATCTCTAAGAACATAGGGCATGATGGTTGGATCAAGGATTCCCAACCCCCCTTCAACTTCGACCTACATAAAGTTTCCCACTCTACCAATGACCGTATATTTTCCAAGCGAGCTCCTCCCCAAAGGAAACAATATTGGATTCTTCTAAGTCCCTGTAGGATAGAGGATTATGCATCATTATAGAGCATAGGTATATAGGTAAGGCTTGCAGGATTACTTTTAAGAGCACCAATCTTATAGATATGTTGAGGGATCTAAATGTTCAGCTGGTCAATTTGTTCTTGAATTTAGAAAATAATTCCTCCCATATGTTCCATTTAAGATAAATTTCTAGTAATGGAGACTGTTATAGGCCATTTTGTCACATATGGTCAATAGTCCTACAAACATGGTCATTCACATCCTTTGAACACTTTGTCAACCTCCCTACACAAAGACCTAAGTATGACTTTTTCTAATCCCTAAGTTTTGCCTGAAAGCACCTTGTTTTATTCATTTTAAGGACCAATGCACCCTGGACCCTCATTGGCCAGTGTTGATTACCAAGTTTTTCTACTATGCACATGCGTTGATCACCAGCAGGTTGCTTAGTGTTGGGGTTGCGTCAATTCTAGAAATTCGGGAAAACAAAAAATAATCCTGAATCTTCCTCTTCCCGAAGCTTCTAAGGTATGTTGTAACTATTTACCTCATATAAAAGTCATGAATCCTATCCTATCCTACCTTGGAGTTTTCATCCCTTATCCCTCGAGCATATCCTCCCATCAAGAGTGGATCTCAAGCTCGGATTGGTAAAAGGATAAGAATTCATGAACTACCTCCTTCACCTATATATTTATTGCCATCCACAGGTAAGGGGTGGGCTTTTGGAGAGTCATTCTATCCTTATGTTATTGCTATGAGAGATATAATTCCATGCATTAGGGTGATTGGAGGTGCAATTTGTGACAAGGAAAGGACAAGTCAACTTGGAGGAGTTATTCTACAGGATCGACACCTATTTTTGGTTGTAACTCACTCCATTTCTATTAATACAAAGAGTATATATGATGTTATGGTTTCATGTATTTCAATACCATGTTGATCTATTGAATAAAGTGATTAGATTATGCTACATAGATTCCATATATCGTTGGCTTGTGTTATCTGACTGTGCAGGTTCTAAGTATAACAATCAGAGCAAGGATTGGAGCATATAAGGCAAGGAAGGAGCCAAGCATATGACAGATTCTAGGTAGACTTCATTCCATCACCTATTTACTTTAAGGAAAACATTAGTCCCGTTGTCTTTATGTTGTTCTAGGTTAATCCACCAGGCTTAGGGAAGATACTTATGTCCATAGTTGTAGGCTTTGTATAACAAATTAGCGACAATACTAGGGAATGGTGTATTCCCTTGGTGGTTTCTTTGTCCATTGTGCCTGTATTACCTCTTCTTCAGACCTTTACTATCTTATGTAGTCAAGAACATACATAGGAAGAACTTTCATTGAGTTTCGATTACATTACTTGTGTTGGAACATTGCATCCCTAGACCAACACACCCTTTGGTCTTGTGACAGAGCGTTGTACCCCAGCTGAGCCTTATTTGTGCCTAAATTGCATAGCACTGGTGCCTCCTTTGCACCTATGGTGGCCCTTGTTCATGCACAGTTTCATTTTTGTATTCATTTTCTCTTTGATCAACATTCTTCTAGCTACTCTTCCTTGAGTCTTTAAGTCTCTTATGGTCTTTCTGAAGCCTCCATTTAGTTTGATTTCATATTTTAGTGCCTTTCTAAAGGATTTGTTTAGATTTTCCCTTCTTCCTATCATTAGGTCATTTGCAAACTAATTTTATTTTATCATTGAGTGCTTAGATGAATTGTTGTTCTAGTCATATTTCTAAAAATCTTGTTTGAATCAGCAATTAAACCTTACATCTTAGTTTTCTTCATTTTCAAAAATTAAGTGACTTGAAAAGAAAATCTTTGCATTAGGATTTAGGGTTTGTGTGTGCATCAACATTGGAACAATTGCATTTAAAAGGGAATTGTACTTTGCACATTGTTTGATGCATATTGTTTGTTGCATACTCTTTGTCCCTTCCCTTAGATAGATTTTCATTGAATGAGAAAGATTTCATTTCCTCTTGCTAGTTTGCATTTTAGGATATTCGGGTGAAATTTGTGGTGAACCACAAAACTGAAACTTAATTGAAGATAACATTAAAATTTGTTGAATCAACCTAAGGATCATTTGTAACATTAACACAAACATTTAGAAGTCTAGGCTAGAGACGTGCTTCATTATCATTAAACGTAACAGTTGTTGTTCTTGTTTGCCAATGTTGTATCCCAGGGGTGAAATCCTCACCATAAGTAACTAATTTGGCCACCTTGTATACTGTGATACACCAAACACAACATTCAGGGAGATTGCCTACACGTACGTTAAGTCCTTGGTTCGCCATGGTGTATATTGCAGTTCACGGTTGCTTGGTAAACCCTTTTTCCTAGTTACCCTTGTTTTTGTTTGATTTTGTGTCTTTTATTTTCTAAAATTAGTTAATTGACCATGAAATAACATCCTCCCCATGGAACAACTCCTTAGTGGATATTAGGTTGAGACTAATGGAAATAGTTCTTGAGTCTACCAATCAAAGAGACCCCTCTAATGGTAATTCTGGTCCTTTTCCTTCATTTGGAAATATTGGTGCTCCTTATATGGCAACGTTGTACCTTCCTAGATTTACCATTTGTTTGCTAATTTGGTTTTTTTCGACCACTATGGTTCAAATGTCCAAACTACACCTCAACCAAGTTCTCCTCCACCTGAACAATATCAACCTCAAGCTAATCCTAAAATTGACCCTTTGCCTTCTTCACCTGTTGTTTCTTCATCCCGTTATTCCTCTTCACCTAGTGAAATTATTTATTCTCATAACCAGGAAGTTAAGAAGAAGAAGAAAAGGACGAAGAAGAAGAAGCCAAATAAGCAGGGGGGAAGCCAAGAAAACATTGTTGTGAATGCAACTAATATGGAAAAATCTTCCAATCAGCCCCTCCAAGTTAAATTCCCTTGCATTCTTTGTAAGGGTGACCACCTTCTTAGAGATTGTCATGGTATTCCCAAGGTATTAAAAGTGTGGTCTACAACTCACATCATCCTTCGTTGTCAGCCTCTAGAGATCATGTTGGTGATAAACCATCGACTAGTGATGGTAAGGTCCATGGGAAAAAGGGTTAAGTCAAATTTACATGTAAGTTATGTGAAGGGAGTCATCATTTTCACCTTTGTCCTTATATGGATGAAGCCTCAAAAGTGTTGGAAAACCTTATAGCTTCTCTACCTTGTCTTTCAGTTGGTTATCAAAACCTTTCTCCCAATCCTCCAGTAGTTGATTAAGTGATTGACTAGAATCCATCTCCAATCAATCCTACTCTCTCTTAACATGAATCCCATGAGTCCATTCTCGACCAACCATTGGTTGAGAAAATGGTTGACTCGATTCCACCTTCAGTCAATCGTACTTTCCACCTTATGATTCTACCAAACAAGGGGGTATTTCTGCCATTCCTATGAAACCCCCTCCAAGAAAATAGAACATTGCCTTTGATTGGAGTCAATTGACAAAACCTCGTCTCCCTTCTTACATGACTTTTAAGATCATGGTGAAGGATTATAATAAGAACATCCATCACATTGTTATAGATGAGGGAGATTTTGTTAGAATTCTATCCTCGATTGCTTGGCAAGCTTTGGGTTCCCCATAGCTTGTGTCCATCACTCCGGATATGTTAGCTTTTAATAGAAGAACCAGCAACCCTTAGGGATTCTTCCTCAATTCCTATTAATTTGGGAGGAAAGACTATCTATATCGATGTGACGATAGTCCAAGGCCCTTTGGATTTTATATTACTCCTTGAGCGTGACTATGTGTATGTCATGGGAGCTCTTGTCTCTTGACTCTTTCGTGTGTTGTGTTTCCTGCATGAAGGAAGAATCATGACCATTAATCAACTTTGATTTGTTGGTCCTAATTTGATTTCCAATCATCCTACTTCCCTAAGTGTTTTGAATGTGCGAGTGGTCCCACCACACGTTAATTATGTGGAAACCTATCCCATTCACATACCAACTGATGAAGATGAGCCTTTCATTGTATACTCAACTTATTTTGACCTAGATCCAGTAGGTGATATGGTAGATCATTTACTGGGGGCATTGGAGCTTGATCTTTCCATTGGATCCTTTGATATGTATCCCTTCCAAAGCGTTGTTATTCCATCTGATGAGAACCTCTTGGAAGCCATGGTCTCTTGGAGGCCATCATCTAATTTTGGAGTAGAGTTCCTTGTCTTGGGTCAAGCTCGTTAAAAAAAGAATCAATGTTTTCTGGAGAAGAGATTTTTTTCTTGTGTCAAGTTCCTTAAAAAATGAAACAAGTTTCCTAAAGAAAAGTTCCTTATCTTGTTTCAAGTTCCATAAGAAATGAAACAAGTTCTTGGAGAACAGTTCCTTTTCTTGTGTTAAGCTCGTTAAAAAATGAAACAAGGTGTCGAAGCAGAGTTCTTTTTCTTGTGTCAAGCTCGTTAAAAAATGAAACAAGGTCCTTTGAGAAAAGTTCCTTTTCTTGTGTCACACTCGTTATAAAATGAAACAAGGTCCAGAGCAGAGTTCCTTTTCTTTTGTCAAGGTCGTTAAAAAGTGAAAAAAAAGGTCCTTGGAGTAGAGTACCTTGTCTGTGTCAAGCTCATTAAAAATTGAAACAAGGTCCCGAAGAAAAGTTCCTTTTTTTTGTTAAGTGTTGAGATTGCAACAAGATGATGGAGCTTAGTGAAAAGAGTCGCCTTCACTAAGTGGGCCCGCGGGCTATTTTTGGTGCAAGTCTATTTTTAGACATATGGATCATGTCTATGGATTGCAAGTTGTTGTTTATGGATGATTGATCAAGTTGGAAAAAAATAGATGGACTTCTATTTTTAGACCACAGCGGAGTGACACCACAGCGGAGTGCATGCTCAGTCTAAATATAGAACATTCAAATATTATTGGCTCATAATAATATTTAGACTATAAACTTTGTCTTATTCTCTTGGAGCACTTCAAGATGAGCTACGGATGTGGTACATGCAGATCCCACAGAAGGAAATACGCTTTTCTTATGAGTCAGTTGAGTTGTTGCATGCATGAATTCAGTTAGAACTCAATCAGTTGAGTTTGGTGGAGTTGATTGTGGAGTTGATGGAGTTGTGTTCAGTTTTAGCTTTGTTAAACTGGTTGTATTTAGTCTAACTGGCAAATAGACTAGAGATGAGTTGGGTGAATTAGTTATTAATTAATTCACAAGTTATTAACTCATAATACAACTAATGAATACATCAGTTACCTCAGTTGCATGTCAGTGCATGTTCAGTTCAGCAGGGACAGGTGTTAGAGAATGAGATTGCTATCAGTTGTGACTATAGTTGTGCATCAGATCTTGCACAGTCAAGGGATTGAGTATGCCAATGTATTTTCCCACATTGTAGCTTGTGCTCACGTGATTTAGCCAAGCAAATACGTGGTTGCCTTGGAATTATCATCAGTTCTCATGCAGGTATTGAGTAGCGGAGGCAGGCAAGAAGCGAAGGAGATTTGAGCCAGAGATTGATTCAGATCTGAGCTGTATTGTGTGTAACAGAGGTGGAGATACTTGTGAGAAGTATTATGCTATGTAATGTTACATGACTCAATCATTAATATACAGATAGTTGGGGTTTTTAGCGAGATGCTTTCCCCGGGATACATACTGTGGTAATGTGTGAATGCTCTTGATGTTTTATTGTTATTGATGCTGCTTTATTGATGATCAACGTAGAGGAGCTTATGTATTGTGTATGTTTTCCACAATAGTACATGAT
>APFE030437271.1:0-28775 GCA_000404065.3 Pinus taeda | reverse complement strand
TTCAAGCATATTTTCCCATGTTTGAAGCTTGTATAAAAATGAAACCATTATTATTTTATCTTGTGTGATTGTCATTTTTATCAGCCTATTTTTTCCATATGATCCTTGGTTTTCTCATTCCATTGTCACCATCTTCTTGGTCGATCATACGCTTTCACTTGGTTGTTTTTACCCTTACCTAGGGTACAGTTGCGATGAGTGGTCTTATTAGCCGACCTCTTAACCTTTATGTGTTTTGAGAAGTCCCATCATGACCGAAATTGGTTGCTATCCCTTTATACCACTCGTTCCTCCAGGAGGAGTCCTCTTTCAGCGCTTTTTTAGACTCCCAAAATATGAAAATATTGTTGAGCACTTGTCTTTTCAGACTCGTTAAAGTAAATGAAAAGACATCTACTCAGTATAATTTTAACTCTTTTCTAGACTGAGATAGACTACTTACGAAAAAGGAATACCTTAGTCGAACATGGTTGAGGCTCTCTTGGGTATTATTTTCTGCCTTTTTGAACCTAAGAGACTATCTATGAAAATGAATCTTTGGAGTTTTCTTTTTTTCCTCTTTTTCAAACTCTCTAAACATGAAAAATATATCAAGTTATACCTTCGTTGGACTCGTTAAAACATCAAATAGCAATGGACTCGTCATTCATGATGAGACAAAACCACTCCTTTGGATTCGTTAAATATTCTCAAAGAGATTCATCTGAGGGATGAACTTATGGATCAAGCATATTTTATCCTCCTCAAGCTTGTTCAAAAGTAAAGAGGTACTGACCAGTATAGTTGGGGAAATTTGGAAAACAGGGTACTCCATTTGTTAATGGCAGGGAGTCGCTCTTGCACACGACACTCTTCCATTTCATCTATGTGGATTTTGGGTTGGGAAATCTGATTGTCTTTTGGTTTATCATACATTTTCAAAGCCTCTATTTTTTGTTTTGGGTCAATGTTGCCAACTCCATTCATTGTCACTGTTGTGTTCAAGAGAAGTCATTTAGTCAATATCTGCTACAATTCTCTTGAACCTTCATTTCATGTCTGCCTTTCTATATCAGCATCATTTTGATCATTTTGTCTCAGATCATCATACTCATTTCGTGTTGTTGATGGGGGATACATCAAGGCCCTCCTACGATGGGTCGCTTCATGTCGACATCAGCTCATTATCTAGGAAGTTGACTTAGAAACATCCCTTGGTACCTTGGTGCTTGCATACATCAATGGAAATTTTCCTCACTTTCGGTGACAGGTTTACATCATTGGCCTTTGATCGAAATGTTTTGTCTGGTGTTCGACGTCAACTCATTTATTCACACCATACGGATTGTACTAGAGTACCTTGAGAGCCATTAACATCATCGATGGTTTCTCTCATGTTTGTTAACGGCTTACGTCATTGGATGATAATGAGATAGTGTCTACCATGTTTGACTCTATCTCATTAATTCACATGGTTAGACTCATACATTGGTTGGTTATGTGAAGGAGATAGAAGACCCTGAATCTAGTTTCATCCATCCTAGTTGCAATTTCAGGAATAATACAAGATCACAATGTATGATGGCTATGATCATATAGGCAATCATTTAGTCCTGTGTCCACCATGAGTCATTTGTGGACGTGTCTTTTGATCATTATACATGTAATGTTAGATTATGTGTTGTGTATGGGTATGCCTCCCTCAACAAAGATGTAATGATGTAAATGTATTGTAACAGATGATGATATCGTTAGTTGTTCTTGATCTTGACTTGTCACAAGGTAAAGCACTTCAGTGCTTTAAGGGGCAATCTTTTATAGGCCATTTTTTCACATATGGTCAATAGGCTTGCAAACAAGATCATTCACATCCTTTGAACACTTTGTCATCCTCCCTACACAAATCCCTAAGCATGACTCTTTCTAGTTCTTGTGTTTATGCCTGAAAGCACCTTATTTCAATGATTTTAAGGACTAATGCACCCTGGCCCCTCATTGGTGAGCGTTGACTACCAGGTTTCCCTATTATACACCTTTGTTGATCACCAACAGGTTGCTCAGTATTGAGGGTGCGCTAATTCTAGAAATTCGAGAAAACAAAAAAGAATCTTGAAGCTTCCTCTTCCAGAAGCTTCTAGGATTTGTTGTAACTATTTACCTCAGATAAAAGTCTCGAATCCTATCCTATCCTACCTTGGATTTTTCATCCCTTATCCCTTGTGCATGTCCCCCAATCAAGAGTGGATCTCAAGCCCATATTGGTAAAAGGATAAGAATTGATGAACTACCTCCTTCACCTATATATTTTCTGCCATCCATAGGCAAGGGGTGGGCTTTTGGAGAGTGATTCTACCCTTATGTTTTCGCTGTGAGAGATATAATTCCATGCATTAGGGTGATTAGAGGTGCACTTTGTGACAAGGAAAGGACAAGTCAACTCAAAGGAGCTATTCTACAGGATCAACACCTATTTTTGGTTGTAACTCACTCCATTTCTATTAATACAAAGAGTTATTTGTTTTCCTATATATGATGTTATGGTTTCATGTATTTCAATACCATGTTGATCTATTGAATAAAGTGATTAGATGATGCTACATAGATTCCATAGATCGTTGGCTTGTGTTATCTGATTGTGCAGGTTCTAATTATAGAGATCAGAGCTAGGAGTAGAGCATACGGGCCAAGGAAGGAGTGAAGCACACGATAGATTCCAGGTAGGCTTCATCTCATTATCTATTTACTTTAAGGAAAAAATTAGTCCCTTTCTCTTTCTTTTGTTCTAGGTCAGTCCACCAGGCCTAGGGAAGATACTTTTTTCCACATCTGTAGGTTTCGTATAATAGAGACCCCAGGAATTTAGAAGGTAGCCTGCTAAATTGAAATACCAGAACGTAAGCTACAAAATGTTACACATCCATGGGAGTGTTAAAAAATAAAACTTGTGATTTATTTTTATTGATATCCATACTTGAGGTTAAGTAGAATATGTCTAGAATTCCATTATTCGACTGATCTTCTTGAGTAGATGGAGTGGCAAGTCCCATCGAGTCATTAACAAATTGTCGATGGGAAAGAGGGATATTCTCTCAAAATATTTATAGATCCTTGATCCTTTTTTCCGCAATGGCATCTTTGAAGGCTCTACCCAACCCTTCCATTCCTAGAATAAATAGGAAAGGGGATAGAGGATCTCCTTTTCCAATTCCCCGAGAAGAATAAAAAAGAAAGGAGGGTGATTTGTTGACTAAGATTGAAAATTAGGTTGAGGATATAAGGTTATAAATCCAAACAATCCATTGGTTTGCCAGCCCAAAAGCTTGGAGAATGAAATAGAGGAAGTGCCAACTCAACTTTTCATAAGCCTTTGAAAATTCTAATTTAATCAACATTCCTGGCTTCTTTGTAATTCTTAGGGAGTGAATTTATTCATGGGTTACCAAAATACCATCTAGAATTTTCCACCCCTCAACAAAACCTATATGCTTCGAATATATGATCTTAGAGAGTAGAGGTTTTAACTTATTGGCTATTATTCTTTGTCATGATTTTATAAATAACATTGCAAAGTGTAATGGATCGAAATCCATTAGGGTCTTTGGTCTTCTATTGTTTAGGCACCAGGGTGAGGAAGGTAGCATCCAAAGCCTTGAGTATTTTTTAGGATGACCTAGATTATTCAATGGCTCACCATACATCATTACCAATCTTTAGCCAACAAATTTGGAAAAATTATGCAATAAAACCATCCAGACTCGGGGATTTATTGGAAGGCATGGATATAATTGTAGCTTCTATTCCTTCAAATGGGATTTATATGAGGAACAATTCATTTTGATCTGGAATGATGACTCGAGGGGTATTCCTGCTTATCTATCACATTTCTCTAGTTCTGTCAGTGGGTGGTTATGATAGGATGTCTTGAAATAATCGTGTTAACTCCATGGATATTTCCTAATGGGTCTCAAGATTTTTCCCTTCAATATTCAATATGTTGAAAAATGTGTAACTAGGTTCGGTCTTCATAAATATGAAATGTATTCTTGTAAATATAAAATAAAAATAGAATTATTATTATTTTGAAGAATGGGTTTCATGCTCAAGTTCTTTTACTTTATAGGTCAAGCATCCATTGAGTGCTTCTAGGGTTTTTCATAGGTATAAGAGTCATTGTCATATATTGAAGACCCTATGGGCACATTTTATATTGTAAAGAAAATTTTATTTAATCTTTAAAGTATCAAAATACCTCCAAGATCAAGTCAGCATAAAGAGTTGTCAAGTCGGCCTACATGAAGATCCATGTCCACCCTTGAAGAAGCCTAAATATAGAGAGGAAATTCCTCTCCATTCATCACTCATTCATCTCTTATGTGAAGAATCAGAAGAAGAAGGAAGTCAAATCATGAAGTGTGAAGAAGAGGAAGTCGAAGAAGTCGAAGTGTTTTTGGTCTTATCTATCTCTCTAGGGAAGATCGAAGTTAGAGTTTCTGTGCTAGGATATTTTGTGGTTCGATCTTGGAAGAAGAAGAGAAGGGAAGGGAAGTGAAGGTCTATTAGGGCATATTATTAGCCCTAAGACTCAATACAAGGCAAGAAAATTCAAGAGGAAGGCTATTAGAGGGAGATCAAAGTCTCCAAGAGAAGCAACAACAATTGCTAGGGGGGCAGAATTTCAGATATACTGGGAGGTCGAAGAAATTGTAGCAGGAGGTCATGGTAAACTTGATCTTGGATGGTATTTGTATTAGTATTTAGGTCATGGTATTCATTTATTTAAAGATCTATAAGAAGAGAATAGATTTACGAGTTTTCCCCTCAACAGGAGGAGTTTTGGCCCTGACTTGCAGCCTATATATTGTGTCATTATTCTTATTGTTTTGGCAGTTGTTTGATGTATTGCACATTGGAATAATAATGAAAAAATATAACAAGTAGAAAGTAACACAAATAGTTATCAAGTAAAGAGAATTAATATATTCATTGCCCTATTGAATTCTCAACGCAATAGTGATGATATTTTGTTATTATGGCGATGTTGTAACATCAATTTCTGGAAAAATGTTGTGTTTCTCTCCCATTCTTTCAACCATTGGATCCTTGAATTTTGTTTCCAAATGATATCTTCTTGTTTGCTTCATTCTTCTAATTAACTTAATATGTCAATGTCTGCTTTGAATAGAGAATCTCATCTGCCCTCCAAAATTTCATCCTATTGTATCTCTTCCATTCTTTGTTCCAACTTTCTTTTCTCCTCTAGAATATCTCCAAATTGTTTCTTTTTCCATCCTTTTAGGCTCCATTTAATATGTTTCAATTTCTTGTGGAGAATAAGCATAGTTGAGCCCCACAAATCATTTAATTCCTCCACAATTATTGTATATTAGTTTGAAAATTTGGATGGTGAGCCTAGAAATGTTTGAAGCTAAAGGGCCAATTTCGAGGCCGGGTTTTTAGAGCAATGTTGAAATATATAGGACAGTGATTTGACCCATGGCTTGGGAGGATTAGTTCCTCCATGAACATATCGCAATTCAAAATATTTTCAGTGATTAAAAAGTGATCAAGTTTAGAAGTTAACTAATGTTGTCACCCACATCTATTGTTCCACGTGTTCACTCCATTTTTAGTGGTTATTTCTACTAGTTGTGTTGCATCAATGGTGTCTTGGAATAGATTCACCTTATCCTCCAATCTTTTTATTACCCCCAATTTTTCTTTGAGCAACCTAATTAGATTAAAATCACCCCAAATTATCCATGGAGATGGGGAAACCAACCAACTAGTCTTTAGGATAGAATTGAGAAACAATGCCTTATCCTTTTAGGCATTTGGACCATATATATTCAAGATGGTGTAGAATTATCTTGATCTAATGGTTTGGAAGTGGATTACTAAATATGGTAGGAAGTAGACATATTTGTTACCCTCCCCCTGATTGACCCATCACATCAATCCCTACTATTTGGCAACTTGTGCTCCATTTACTGACAATATTGCTTAGAGATTTAATGAAAAATTTAGTTTCTTATATCATCATGATTGAAATGTTTTCCAATTTCCATTTCTCTCTTAAGATCCTCTACTTCCCTTTAGAGGAGAGGCCCCATATGTTCCATGATATGAATTTCATGGTTGTGGTTTATTTTCTCCCTAAAATACCTTCGGAAAAATCCTGACTCTCCTTAAACTGACCAGTGTACCACCCACTTTATCCATAATCTATAAGTTATTCTTGATTTCTATTTTTTCCTCATCTTGTTAGGGCTTGGTTGGTTCTTTGAGAGGGTGCATTTGGACTCGAAGCACCCCACTATTTGTTGTACCTGAGCTGGACTTAGAGGCCTCATGCCTATATTTCAAGTATGCTTTGCCCATGAGTTGAACCTAATGTCCTCGTAATTTAAATGAGCGCTTCCCTTATCGAGCCTTGGTGATTTCTAATAGGATTAGAGCATCCAATTCCATGACTTATGCTTTGCCATTGCTTATTTCCACTCCATTTGGTGTTACATGGAGATATACTAGAGGAAACGCCAACTAGGGAGATGATTCACGGGGAGGTTGAATAGCATAAGGGGTTGTCGACTATAGTCTAACCAAAGAATAGGTAGCAGGCAGGGGGTCCTGGACTTGAGATGGACCCTCTTCATTTCTCATATATGGATCTAGGATTTTCTTATCTAATAGTGGGTTAGAATTTTCCAAGGATACAAGTATCTCAAAATGATTAGATCCCACCAAATTTCCTTCCACATTGTTTCGCTACGATGAGGGGTTCCTTAAGCTTTGACACTTATTCTTTATCTATATAAATCCATCCTTGTCCTAAGATGGGGACACTTCAAAACTTGAATTTGTAGGAAATAGAGGGAAATCCCAATATACATGGCCATATTCATGGCACTAATGGCATCTAATGTACTCATAACCGAGCAAAAACTTCTCAAGCTTGTCTTGGAAGTAGATGTTAATTAATTTTGGCAGGGGTTCTAATATGTTCATGTACACACATATTCGAGCATATGAGATGTATCTAGCTTTCCTTTTTGCTTCTAAAATTTTGATAAATTGTCCCAGGGCATTCCCAATTCCTGTAAGTGTTTCTTCATCCCACAACTCTTGTGGCAGATAATACATGTAAATCCGTATTAAGGAAACCTTGAAGTCTTCCTTATCTGAAGCAAACCTTTCAGTCTAGAACCCTAGATACAATCTTGAAGAGTTAAAAAAATATGGAGCATTCTCAAAGACTCGATTTGAATCCTCTAAACAAGGAAATGCAACTGTAAAAAATCCTTTCGCTCCTACTTCGAGCTTAATTTGGCCCTTGGGCTTCCATTTATTAAGGATCTAAGAAGTTAAGGCTTTCTCTGACGGCCATATTCCCAATAATTTCCCAATCAGTGAATGGTCTTTCATATATTGCACATATTATTCTATTTGATTCAAACGAATATCATATTTTGCATCTACAATTTCCTTAGGAAGTGTTTTTTTCTGGTTGTCGAATGCCTTTCTAAGCTCCTGGTTTGTTTTTTTCTTGTTGGTCACCTTTCAGGTTTTGTACTATATTATTTGGGTTAACCGCCATAGATTGATTCAGGGGTTGTTCACCTTAAACAATCCTGCTATAGGAGCGAGCACCACTCCCTCCACTAGCACTCGACATAGGAGTGGTAAAGAGAGAGTCAGATGTTGATGCAATGAGGGTTTTGAGAGGAAACAACTAGGGTTTTGCAAAGCTCCTTTTCATCAATTTTGTTTATTTCAAATGTTATAAGTTTTTAATTTTTTTAAGTATTATATTTTTCTCATCAATTTTACATAAAGCTTGGTTAAATATATTATTGTAATTGTTGAAATTGCACAATCGAAGTATTTTAAAGAATTTTCGAGGTATTGAATTAATTTAACAAGATGTTTTTTTTGGGCAATTAGGTTGAGCCTAGGAAAGGGTCAATATCCCACAATGAGATATTATCACTAGGATTGCACTAAGCTCTATAGAATTTCAAGTCCCTTGGCATAGCTTTATTCCCCAAAAGTGATTTCCATATTTAGCTTTTCCCATAAAATTTGAATATAAACAAGTAATTAAAAAATAATAATAATATTATTATTATTATTATTTTAAATGAAACAGATAGATTTCTATTACATAAACTAGATTGCATGGCCAAAACCATTTACATATGTAATTACAAATCTTTCTTTTGTTATATTTGTTGCTTTAGCATTCCAGTAAATCCATAACAAAATCTTTTTGCCTCTACATGCCCTTTGGACTATAATTATGCATTTATACCTTCCATATATTCTAAACTGACCTAAAACAAAACATACCTACAATACATAAACAGTAGAGAAATTAAATAGGCTTTAAAGGCTCACCTTCATCAGTTCCAGTTCAGATCCCCTATTTTCCTTTGCTCGTTCTTGCACTTTATGCACCACTGTCAGATTGTTGTTGCTGCTCCTTGGAACCAAAACCTGCCTTACCAAACACAAAATCTTGAACATCTACGGAAATATCAAAGCTTGAAACCTTTGTGTTACTGAAAATTAGCTCTACCTCCAACCTTGTGAATTTTCTTTCCACCCTTTCTTCTAGCCCTTTAAATTTTGTCTCTGTCAAGCTAGCTCTCGCTTCTCTTTCACTCTTCATGAGGTCCATCCTTCTGGAGAGAAGATCTATTATTCCCATGAGCATTTTGAAAAACAAGTCCACCATTTTCTTCCACTGTACCAACTCGAGCTCTAAGGATTGACCCTCTTCTTACACCATCACCAACAATTCCAGGCATGCATAGAGGTGATGTGAGCATCACGATAAACAAAAGGAAGATGACCATAAACCAAGTGAATCCTTCTTAAATAAACATTCCTCATCATTTCTCCCGAGAATGTATTCCTTTGTCTCCATTCAGACCAGTTCTCCATCGATCCCCGAATCTGTTGTAGACTTGACCTTCATGAGGCACGAGACCAACATTCATTCCAGTGAATTTATGAATAACAAATAGAGGAGTTGTGATCTTCTATGCATCATTAATACATGCAGGTGAGATCCCATAAACCTAGGATTAAAATCATTCAGTTGTCCGTTATCCCAATCTTAGCAAGCTTGGAATGTTACGCTAAGTACAATATATTACCATGTACCGATATAATTTATTAAGACCTCCAAGTGGGCTCTCCTTATTTATCATGACAACTCCTTTGTGCATGCAAAGTTTAAATGTATCAAAACGGTATTTGGAATGGTTGCCATCTTTGTTGGCCCTTCGATCCATGTTCATTCGTGGTGGGCTAGGGCATGAGCGTGAATCCTTTTCCTTCTACATTAATTTCAATGCTTCCACATTCAAACTTCACTGTGAGATTAGTCAATCTGTCTCCCTCTCCATTTAGATGCCTTAGAACATGAAAAGAGAGAGATTTCTTCAATTTTTTTCAAATGAAGTGTAATTATTCTCATCTTAGGAAGAAATGAAGAATCTTCATACAAAATATCTTTGGTGATCATTCTAACAACAATCGTCGAGTCCCCTAGAATTTTAAGTTTTCATATTCCCTTATTCCTAGCAATATCCAAACCTTTCAATAGAGCTAGAAATTCAACTATATTATTTGTAGTTGTGCCTAAACCCCAAATGAATTTTATCTCTTCATTTTCTTGTAACAACCCCAAGTTAAAAATCCATGTAATAAAGTTAATAAAGGAAAAATAAGACCAAGGTTGTGGGACACTTATTCTAAGCTGAATATTGGGCAAAACATCCTAGTGGGTGTTAATTTGGTTTATTATGGCTAAGGGAATTGGTAATGACAAAGACATTGAAAAGGAAAAGAGGCATTAATTGGCATTTTATTTATGAAAATAATGGAAAATAGGAGAAAAGGAAGGTGAAAGGTCACAGGTTGCATGTGAGGAGTAAAATGGAGGAAAAATAATGGAAATTGAAGAAAATAGAGGCCTCATTGATAAAAAGGCTTATGAGGATCAGTTCACAACCTTTTGTCAGTTTAGTTTTAGAGCTCTCTCTTTATTCTCTCTATCTCATACTCTCGCACACTTAGAGTATTATTGGTGCACTCTAGCATTGGAGGAAGGAAGGCAAAGGAAGGACAAGAAAGCACAAGGGAAGCAAAGAGCAAGCAAGGAAGAGTGGGATCAAGCAACCACAATGAGATTACTTGTAGGTATCGAGTTACATGTATGATTTCCTTGCAATTTTTGGTTCTTTTGTTGTCATTGCCATGAGTTTTTCTAGGTGTGATAGTGGCTTTCAGCTTTGCCTTGCCATTTCTGAATAGTCGTGGTGTAATGGGGTTTCTCTTATTTGGTTGATATGGATTGGCGGATGGTTTCAAAATTGGGTGGGGTAGTTTCAGGGGAGAAGCAGAAGGCCTAGGAATCCCTCGACCGGTGAAGGTGGGATCTTGGTAAAGCCTGATCGTGTATACCCTCGTTGGGCCTACGAATCCTCGATGGGTGAATGGCGGGATATACAATAAATCCTAGAGGGTGGATATGGACAAATTCCTCAAGGTTTAGGTGAAGAAATCCATAGGCATCCATGCTTGTATAGTCCTAGTGATCCTTGGATAGGTATGTGGTGGGATTGTGGTAGAGCCTGGTAGTGTATGTTCCTTGTTTGGGCTAGGAATCATTTGGTGGGATTGCGGTAAAACCTAGTTGTATAGATGAGGGCTTGGGCCTAGGAATCCCTTGGTGGATTGTGGTAAGCCTGAGGAAGCCCTGGTTGTCTTGTTGTAAGTCCCACATTCATGCATGGAATATGGGACATGGGTGATTGGTTGAAAGAAATATTTGGTTCAACCTAATCTATGGTTAGGTGGTACACAGAAGTCCCTGACTTGGTTGGTTTTGCATATGTTAATAAGAGTTATTTTCCTAGAGTATTATGTGTAAATGTGGTTGTTATTATGTGATGATAATGCTTGTTTTGTCATTGTTAGTCTATTGGATATGTGTTGGTTATAAGCATGGTTTATGACATACTTTGGTTATGAATCTCATCATGTTTTGATTAGTACATGAATTGTTAATGAATGTATGACCTAATAGATGATAATGTAGTTATTGTGAGAGGGCATCAGGCCCTCTTAATGACAAATCCCAGATAAGTATAAGGTCCCTATGCTTAGATGTATTTGACGGAATGTTTGTCATGACTAGGCCTTATCAGGTTAGGCCCTTGTTTAAATTTTGCAATAGAGGCCTTGTCATATTTTTATTTATCATTTCTGGAAGTTTCATGAAGTTTTGGGCAGAGGCTTGAGTCCTAGCCCTAAAAAAGTGGCTTAGAATCTAGGGTCACTGGCACATAACTACTTGGAAAAGGCCATAGTTGCATGGAGGCCTTGTTGTGGGAGTGACTGGATGGTCCCAGTCACATGGAAGGCTTGTCATGGGAGAAAGTGGGGGTCTAGTTCAATCAAGAAGCAAGTTCTCTCAGGGGTTGGACACCTGGAGGGGTTGGCTAGCTCCTAAAGGTTTTTGTAGCTCCTCAGGAAGGTCAATTTGGTTTTGGTTTGTTAATTCCACTTCCTTAAGTGCACTTGGGGAGTTGAATCATATCATAGTAACTCTTCGTCACATGTTTACCTTGGTGGACTAGTTAGCTTAGATAAATGTGGGAGGAGGGTGTTATGGAGTGGTATCAGAGCATGGTTCGCCCCTTGGATTGGATGGATGGAATGTGTTTGTCATGCAGACATGTTGGTTACATGTGTGTTATTTATGCTTGTGGTCTATGTGTCTGTTTTGTATGCATGGTGGTGGTCATTGTTGCAGTTGTGCTGCCATGTGGAAGATGATGGTGATTGTTGTTGGATGTGGTCGTCATGAGTGCATGTTGGTTATGCATGTTAGTGTTTATATGTGGTTATGCATGCATTGTCGTGGTTATAGTATAGTCATGCATGGTATTTGGATAATGGTTGAAATGTGTCTATATATTGATATGATTATGTTTGTACATGTATTGTGCTAATCTGGTTGATCTTATAGATGAGATATCCTCCCCTGAACTATATTGAGGTATGTTGATTATGTTTATATTTTGGTTTAGCTAACATGGTATACTACTAGGAAGAATATCAAAGATGACTAGTAATATGGTAGACTATAGTTCACGAGATTCTCTTTATAGATCTGATGAGAAACATGTTGATAGGGTACTCTCCTGACATAACAGACAAATTGAGAAGTTTGAAGGCAGAAATAAGAAGTTACAAAGCAAATAATGAAAGAATCATTCAGGCATAGGAGAAACAAGCAGAGGTTAATGAAATTATCCTTCAGATTTTGTCGAACTTGCAGAGACAGGGACCATTTAGGATCATTCATGGGCAAGAGGATGGGACTAATGAAGCATATGGTAGTAGGTCTCATGGTGGACACAATTCAGATAGAGATGACACGATCAAAGATGGAAGGTTCTTGGATACATTGAATAGGAGAGGTGATGGACACAGCTTCTATTCTAGTTTTGGTTCTGACAAGTACCATGGTCATCATCATTATCATCCTTATAGGAGGAGTGACTGGGAATATTTGCTAGATGAGTTTAAGAAAGCCAAGCCACCTACATTTGATGGATATTTGAAGAAGTCGGAAGATGCAAAGGCATGGCTACTTGGGATGAATAAGTTATTTGAGTTGCATGATTACACAGAAAACATGAAGGCCATAATAGTTATCTTCAACCTCAAAGCGAAAGTAGACATTTGGTGGGAAGATGTGAAGCGAGTTAGAGACATCAAGACAGAAGAGTTGAGTTGTCATGAATTCAAGAGACTTTTTAGGAAGAAATATTTGTCATAGAGGTACTACAACAATAAGGCCAAGGAGTTCTATGAGCTAAAGATCGGATCGATGATAGATAAGGAGTATACGACCAAGTTCTTGGAGTTATTGAGGTATGTGTCGTATCTGAAAGGTGAGAAAGCCAAATTTCAGAGATTTGTCAGTGGATTACTATTAGTATTTAGAGATCATATTGAATATGATGAGCCTTGGTCACTGGAAAAAGTCATTGGTAAGTTGAAGCATCGTTATGAGCAATCGATGTGCAATACAATGTCTCAACAAGGTTGGAAAGGGAAAGATAAGGCTAAAGGTAAATGGTAGCCAAAAAGAACAAGACCCCAAGATGCGGGTGAGAAATAAAACGTTGCACTTTACAAGAAGTTTAATGGAACTCAGCTTGGAGGGCAGTAGAATAAAGGTGATTGTAAGGGACGGTTGCAATGTTGGACATGTGGTAAAGAGCATCTTAAGAAGGATTATCCTTAGAATCAGGGTGGTAGGCCTTAAATTTACAGTGCACGGGAAGCATAGACAACTGGAGATGTTGAGCAGAGCATTCCATGGATCTATGCAGCATTGGATAATAGGTAAGCGGATCACCAAACATCTATTATCGAGATGGACGGTAAGCTTCGTGATCAAGTTGTTTCTATTTTTATTGACCCTGGATCTAATTATAGTTATTTTAATCATGACTTGATGGATAAATGTTGTTTGAATAAATAAGTACATGTATATTCTTGGTTAGTGCAGTTGGTTATAGGTACAAACAAAATAGTTCATCATTGGGTAAGAGCTTGTGCATTTGAGTTGAATGGTATGCCTACATCAATGCATTTGAATGTGCTTCCGTTGGGATCATATAGTATGTTTTTGGGTATGGACTGGTTGTATCTTCATAGGACCAATGTGGATTGTTATGACCAGGCCATTGAATGCTTGGATGACAATGGAGAACAGAGAATCTTGCAGGGTAAAAAGAAAGCTACATCAGTCAGAATGGTTACAGCTATGCAGGCAAAGCGCAGTCATAGAAAAGGGTGTGCGTTGTTTGCAGTGCATATTTCTAGTGATAAAGTTAAGGACGTTGAGGATGCAAAGGTATTAAGCAGTTACCATGTTTTACAATGGTTTCAGTATGTATTTCCTGCAGAGATTTTAGAGTTTTCGCCTCATAGGGAAGTGGACTTTTCTATTGAGTCGGTACCAAGGGAAACACCAACATCGAAGGCACCATACATGATGAGCACACCAAAGTTGGTAGAGTTGAAGTTGTAGTTGAAGGAAATGCTTGACAAGGGACACAATAGGCTAAGTGTATCACCTTGGGGCGCACCTTTATTGTTTGTGAACAAGAAGGATGGTACTTTAAGGCTATGCATTGATTACAGACAGTTGAATAAGGTAACCATCAAGAACATGTATCCATTGTTGAGGATTGATGATCTATTTGACCAATTGAATGGAGCAGCAGTGTTCTCAAAGATTGATTTGAGATCACGATACCATCACGTGCACATCAAAGAAGAGGACATCTACAACACTGCTTTTAGGACCAGGTATGGGCATTATGAGTTTGTTGTAGTTCCATTTGGTTTGACTAATGCTCCAACTAATTTTATGTGCTTGATGAATAATGTGTTGCATCCTTATCTTGACAAGTTTGTTATTGTGTTCATTAATGATATATTGACATTGTAAGAATGAGGACGAACATGTTGAACATTTAGCAACAATTTTGATATTGCTAAGACAACATTGGTTGTATGGCAATCTTAGAAAATGTAGTTTCTTTCAGACAAAGGTAAATTACTTGGGACGTGTTGTTTCTAAGGAAGGCATAACAGTGGATCCGAAAAAGATAAGAGCTATCATGGAATGGGAAGCTCCTAGGAATGTGGATGAGGTAAGGTCATTCATGGGGTTAGTAGGTTACTACAGGAGGTTCATTAGAAACTTCTCATGCATTGCATATCCTATTACATCGTTGCAAAGAAAAGGTAAGAATTTTAAATGGACAGAGGAATGTGCAACCAGTTTTGAGCAGTTGAAGCAATTGTTGACAAATGCTCCAGTTCTAAAGATTGCAGATTCAAACAAAGAGTTTGTGGTATGTACATATGCTTTCAAAAGAGGACTTGGCGGATTCCTTATGCAGAAAGGACAAGTAGTGTGTTGTGAATCAAGGAAATTGAATGAGTGCGAGCAAAATTATGTTACACATGATCTTGAGTTGGAAGTGATCATCCATGCTTTGAATATGTGGAGGCACTATCTTATTGGCAAGAGATTTGTATTGATGAGTTATCATAGTGGATTGAGATACTTGTTTGACCAACCCAATCTGAATGTTAGGCAAGCTAGATGGTTGGCCACGATTAGTGAGTTTGACTTTGAGATTAGGTATATGAAGGGAAAGGAAAACATGGTTGCAGATTCTCATAATAGAAGAGTGCGGGTGAATCACATTGCAGTTATGAGTTCTTATGGGATAGATCTACAGGATCATATCTTATATCACAATTAATGAGTTTGACTTTGAGATCAGGTACATTAAGGGAAAGGAAAACAGGGTTGAAAATGCTCTTAGCAGAAGAGTGTCGGTGAATCACATTGCAACTATGAGTTCTTATGGGACAACAAGATGACAGGTACATGGAGCTTAGGCACAGGTTACAACAGGGTATAGGTGAACAGGATGTGGACTATCATCTTACAATGGATGGTTTGGTCATATTTAGGGACAAGATCTATATGTCGGACAATAGTGAACTAAAGAATTTTATATTGAGATATTTTCATGTTAAGCCATATTTAGGTCACAAAGGACTTCATTACAGGTTTTCCGAGGATATCTAGACAATTTGATTCCATCATGGTTGTGGTGGGCAAGTTGACAAAGGTAGCACACTTCATTCCAGTGAATTCTACGTATTCAGTTAGTGATGTAGCAGAGGTTTTTATCGGAGATGTAGTAATAGTGCATGGTTTTCTGAAGAAAATTATGTCAAATAGGGATGTTAAGTTCACTTCCAAGTTCTAAATATAGTTATTTGCAGGTTTGGGGATAGAGTTGGCCTTCAATAGAGCTTATCATCTACAGACAGATGGATAGACAAAGAGGGTCAACAGGATACTGGAGGACATGTTGAGGATGTATGTGATGCATCAACAACATAAGTGGGAAGAGTGTCTTCCATTGGTAGAGTTTGCTTACAACAATGGGTATCAAGAGTCATTGGGGATGAATTCATTTGAGGCACTATATGGGTAGAGTTGTAATACTCCTATTAGCTGGAGTGATCCATTGAATAGGGTGTTGATAGAATCAAACGTGTTTGCAGAGATGGAACAAGAAATGCAGGTTATCAAGAAGAATCTAAAGGTGGCACAAGACAGGCATAAAAGTTATGCAGATCAACACAAACTGATTAAGGAGTTTCAGGTTGGGGAACATGTGTACTTGCACATCAAGCCCAAGAATATCTCCTTAAGGATCGAGTCATGTGCAAAGTTAGCACCTCAGTATTGTGGGTCTTTCAAGATCCTTGAGAGGATTGAACCAGTAGCCTACAGACTTGAACTACCTCTAACAATGAAAGTCCATGAGTTTTTCCATGTTTCATTGCTTAAAAGATATGTGAAGGATATTGATCATGTTATTGATTGGTTGGTATTACAAGTGGAGTCAGAAGGAGAATTCCAACCAGAACCTCGGGGTATTTTGCAGAGAAATATGCTCATGCTCCATAACCAAGCAATCGGGCAAGTTAAAGTGAAGTGGAAGCACTTTGGGCTTGATGACGCTACATGGGAGATGGTTGATTAGATGCAAGCTATGTATCCTTCATTATTTGTCGGTTGAGGCAAAGCGGTTTTGGTATATGTATATATGTATATGGATGTAAATACAACAATGATTTGTGTTATAAATCTCCAATAAGTGGTATGGGTGTCATTTCGTTATGTTTGTCATGTTGTTATATTTGTCATGTTGGTGTTTCTTTTCAGTAGGTTGTTCATTGTAAATACTGCATTGAGTTGAGTTATAAAGCTCCATGGATAGTATGTTTTATTTTTCAACAGTCTTGTTGGTTGTAGATGTCATTGAAGATCGAGGATGGTGTTCCCTTAAGGGGGAGGGTGTTATGCAGAATCTACGACTACGGGTAGAAGTATCTTCCCTAGGCCTAGTGGACTTACCTAGAACAACAGAAAGACTAAGGGACTAATGTTTTCCTTAAATTAAATAGATAATGGGATGAAGCCTACCTGGAATCTATCGTATGCTTCGCTCCTTCCTTGGCTTGAATGCTCCAATCCTAGTTTCGGTCAATATAATTAGAACCTGCACAGTAAGATAACACAAGCCAACGATCCACGAAATCTATGCAGCATCATCTAATCACTTTATTCAATAGATCAACATGATATTGAAATATATGAAACCATAACATCATATATAGGAAAATAAAGAATTCTTTGCATTATTAGAAATGGAGTGAGTTATAACCAAAAATAGGTGTTGATCCTGTAGAAGAGCTCATCCAAGTTGACTTGTCCTTTCCTTGTCACAAAGTGCACCTCTATTCACCCCAATGCATGGAAATATATCTCTCACATCAGTAGCATAAGGGTAGAAACACTCTCCAAAAGCCAACAACCACCAATCAAGTGCTTGTGGAATGAGGTAAATATATAGGAAAGGGAGGTAGTTCATGAATTTTTTATCCTTTTACCAATATGGGCTCGAGATCCACTATTGATGAGTGGATGAGCTCAAGGGATAAAGGATGAAAAATCTAAGATAGGATAGGATAGGATTCAAGACTTTTATCTGAGGTAAATGGTTACAACATATCTTAGAAGCTTATGGAAGAGGAAGCTTCGAGATTCTTTTTTGTTTTCCTTAATTTCTAGAATCAACACACCCCCAATGCTGAGCAACCTATTGGTGATCAACGCAAGTGCAAAGTAGGGAAACCTGGTAGTTAACGCTGGACAGTAAGAGCCCAAGGCACGTTGGTCCTTAAAATGACTTAAACAAGGTGTTTTCAAGCAGAAACTCAGGGTTTAGATGCTTAGGGCTTTGTGCAAGGATGATGAAAATGGGTCAAAGGATGTTTATTGATCTATTTGAAGGACTATTAACCAAATGTGACAAAATGGCCTATAACAGATTTCCCCCTAAAGCAAAAATTTAGAAATGATAGCTGATGACTAAAGTGATTTACCTCGTGATAAGTAGGGATCAAGAAAAATCAACGATATCAACATCTGTTACAATACATTTACATCATGACATCTTTGCTGAGGAAGGCATACCCATACTCAACACATAAGCTAACATTACATGTACAATTGATCAAAAGACACATTCATAGATGACAAATGGTGGACCCATGATTGGATGTTTGTCTATATGATCATAGTCATCATACATTGTGATCTTGTATTACTCATGAAATCACAACCCGAATGGATGAAACTAGATTCGGGGTCTTCTATCTTGTTCACATGTCCAACCAATGTATGAGTCTGACCATATGAATCAATGAGTTTGATTCAAACATGGTAGACACCATCTGATTACCGACCAATGATGTAAGACATTAACAAATGCGACAGAAATCATCGATGATGTTAATGGCTCTTAAGGTACTCTAGTACAATCTATATGGTGTGAATAAATAAGTTGATGTCAAACACCACACAGAATATTTTTGTCAAAGGCCAATGATGCAAACATGTCACCAAGACTGAGGAAACTTTTCATTGATGTATGCAAGCAAGAAGGTACCAAGGGATGTTTCTAAGTCAACTTCCTAGATAATGAGTTGATGTCGACAGGAAACGACCCATCGCAAGAGGGCCTTGATGTTTCCCCCATCAACAACACAAAACAAGTATGATGATTTGAGAAAGAATGATAAGAATGATGCTAATATGGAACTGGATTAGGAAAGGCATACATGGAATGAAGGCTTAAGAGTATTGTAGTAGATATTAATTGAATGACTTCTCTTGAACATAATGGTGACACTAAATGGAGCTAGCAACATTGACCCAAAACCAAAAGTGAAGGCTTTGAAACAATATTATTAACCAAAAGACAAGCATAATTCCCAACCCAACGACCACAGAGATGAAGTGGAAGAGTGTCGTGTTCAAGAGCAACTCACTACAATTAACAAATGGAGTACCCTTTTTTCCCAATTTCCCCAACCATATTGGTCAATACCTCTTTATTATTTTTTTAATCTTGAAGAGGATAACATATGCTTGATATGTAAGTTCATCCTTCAGATGAATCCCTATGAGAATATTTAACAAACCCAAAGAAGGAGTGGTTTGGTGCTGTCATGAATGACAAGTCCATCATTATTTGATGTTTTAGCGAGTCCAACAAAGGTATGAATCGACATATTTTTCATGTTTAGAGAGTTTGAAAAAGAAGAGGAAAAAAAAAAACTCTAGATGTTCCTTTTCCTCGATAGTCCCTTAGGTCCGAAAAGGCAGAAAATAATACCCAAAAGAAACTCTTAGCCATGTTCGACTAAGGTATTTGTTTTTCGTAATTAGTATATCTCAATCCAGAAAAGGGTTAAACTTATACTAAGTAGACGTTTTTTCATTTACTTTAACAAGTTCAAAAAGACAAGTGCTCAACAATATTTTCATGTTTATGGAGTCTAAAAAGAGCTGAAAGAGGACTCCTCCTAGAGGAACGAGTGGTATAAAGTGTAGCAACTAGTTCCGGTGATGATGGAACTGCTCAAAACATGTAGAGGTCAAGAGGCTAGCTAATAGGATCATGCATCGCAGTTATTCCTCAGGAAAGGGTAAATCAATAAAGTGAAAGCTTATGATCGGCCAAGCATATGGTGACGATGGAATGATAAAACCAAGGCTCAACTAGCGAAAACAGGCTAATAAAAATGGAAATCACAAGAGGTAAAGTTGGAACAAGTTTGAAACATGGGAAACTATGCTTGAAATTGGTTTCATTTTTACACAAGCTTGAAACAAATGAAAACTATGCTTGATATAAGTTTGCATGCCCCTGGCATAATGACTCAATTTGAGGTACATGCCCCCCAAGCTTCATTTTAGTCACCCAAGTATACTACTGGTTAATAACAGGTGGATGGAATGAAGGTTCATTTATGAGATCAAGTGAAAGACTCGACTGGGAATTTACGAGATCTAATCAAAGACTCAAGTTGGAAGGGGATATGTTTCATTTTTTAATGAGCTTGATACAAGAGAAGAACTATGCCCATAAACCTTGTTTCATTTTTTAATGAGCTTGGCACAAGAAAAAGAACTCTGTTCCAAAAGCTTGTTTCAATTTTTAACGAGCTTAACACAAGAAAAGGAACTCTGCTCCGAGGACCTTGTTTCATTTTTAACAAGCTTGGTACAAGAAAAGGAACTCTGCTCTGAAATCATACCATGGCCTCCAAGAGCCCATGGCTTCTAAGAGGTTCTCATCAAATGGGGGAACAACACTCTAGAAGGGATATATATCAAACAATCCAATGGAAAGATCAAGATCCAATGCCCCCAATAAATGATTCACCATATCACCTGCTAGATCTAGGTCAAAAGAAGTTGAGTGGAAAGTGAAAGGTTCATCTTCAACAGTAGGTATGTGAATGGGATAGGTTGCCACATAATTAACTTGTGGCAGGGAAGATACCACTTTCATATAAGGACCATTCAGGGAAGTTGGTTGATTAGGAGTCAAATTAGAACTAATGAATGAAATTTGGTCAATGGTCACGATCCTTCCTTCACGTGGGAAACACATCACACGAAAGAGTGAAGAGACAAAAGATCCCATGTCGTAACATAGTCACTCCCAAGGATAAATTAAAATTTAAAGGGCCTTGGACTACCATCACATTTTTATAGATAACCTTTCCTCCCAAAGTAATAAGCAACTTAGAAGGATCACTAACGGTTGACTGGTTCCTCTGTTAAAGGTTGACTGGTTCCTCTGTTAAAGGCCAACAATTTCTGGGTAACGGGCACAAGATGTGGAGAACCTAAAGCTTGCCAAGTAGTTAAGGACATGATACTAACATATTCACCCTCATCTACGATTGTGCTAGGTACAACCACATTATAAGCCTATACTATGATTTGGAAGGGCACAGAGGAAGACGATATCCTGCCAGTCGATTCCAATAAAAGGAAGTGACCATGCTACTTGGAGGGGGTGTTGTGGGAATGACAGAACTACTCCCTTGTGTTATGGGAATGGGATGAATTCTCCCTTGTATCATGGGAACGAGAGGATTTCCCCCCTGTGCCATTGGAATGGGATGATTTCCCCCTAGCTCATTGGAATCTGAAGAAATGAAAAGAACCTGACATGAAGTTCAATCTTTACTGGAAAGGTACGATCAACTAAAGGTGGAGTCGAGTCAACCATTTTCTCAACCAATGGTTGGTCTGGAATGGACTCATGGGATTCACATTTAGAGAGAGTGGGATTGACTAGAGACAAATTTTGATCAGTCACTTCATCAACTAATGGAGGATTGGGAGAAAGCTTTCGATAACCAGCGGAAGACGAGGTTGAGAAGTTGTAAGGTTTTCCAACATTTTTAAGGCTTCATCCATATAAGGAAAAAGCCGAATATGATGATTACCTTCACATAACCTATAGGGAAACTTGAATTTACTTTTTTTCTCGTGGACCTTACTATCACTAGTTTAAGGTTGTTCACTAGCATGATCTCCAGAAGCTGATGACAAAGGTTGATGTGAGCTTGTGGACCACACTTCTAATATCTTGGGAATACCAGGACAATCTCTAAGAAGGTGATCACCCTTACAAATCATGCAAGGGAATTTAACTTTGCGTCGCTGATTGGAAAGTTTCTCAACATTAATTGCATCGATGGCAATGGTTGCCCCCCTACTTATTTTACTTCTTCTTCTTCATCTTCTTCTTCTTCTTCTTAACTTCCTGGTTACTAGAATCAAGACTTTCACCAGGCGAGAAGGGAGAAAGGGATGAAGAAACAATAGGTGAAGAAGGAAAAGGGTCAACTTGAGGTTGATATTGCTCAAGTGGAGGAGAACTTGGTTGAGGTGCAGTTTGGACATTCAGAAACATAGTGGTCAAAAACAACCAAACTAGCAAACCAATGGTAAATACAGGAAGGGAAAATGTTGCCCTATAAGGAGCACCAATATTTCCAAAGGAAGGAAAAGGACCAAGATTCTCATGAGAGGGGTTTCCTTGATTAGTAGACTCAGGAACTATTGCCATTAGTCTCAACCTAAGATCTACTAAGGAGTTGTTCCATGGGGAGGATGCTATTATGTGGTCAATTAATTTATTTTAGAAATTAACAACACAAAATAAAAAAAAGGGACAAAAGGTTTACTAAGCAACAATGAACTACAATATACACCTTGGAGAACCAAGGACTTAAAGTACGTGCAGGAAATCTCCCCGAATGTTGTGTTCGGTGTATCACAGTATATAATGCAACCGACTTGGTTACCTATGGCAAGGATAACAATCTATGGTAGACTTCCAAAATACACTCAACAATACATGGAAGTGCAGTCTATAGTAGTGTTGTCTAATGCGTACTCATTCGATGAGATCGTTCCCATATACTTATCATGCATGGAGCGCCATCCAATATACTCGAAGATGTGTGGAGAATGATCCTATACACTTACGTACATGGAACGAGATTCACCCTCTAGATACAACGTTGGCAAACAACAACAACTCCTACGTTTAATGACACCAGGACACGTCTCTAGCCTATACTTCTAAGTGTGTTGTTAGTTTCAAATTCTCCTTACGTTAATTGAGGTGAATTTTAGATTTTATTTGAATTATGTTTCGATTTCAAGGCTCAAACTCGATGTCACCTTAACACACCTATAGTGCAACCAATATGACAAAAAGAACTCTTTTCACTTTCCTTTTAATAATGAAAGGCCTAACTAAGTAGGGGAGGAAGAAATCAATCAACAATGCAACAAACAAGTGATGCAACAATCGATCTCCTCAATTTCACTATTCCAATCAAAATCAAAGCCCTATATGCAATGCATGGTGCATAAGATTTTATTTTCGATTTTACTTTATTTTTAGATGAAAACTAAGATATAAAGTTTAATCATTGATTCAAACAAACTTTTCAGAATGATGACTAAAACACCAATTCATCTAAACACTCATTGATCAAACAAAATCAGTTTGCAAATGACCTAATGATAAGAACAAAGGAAAATCTAATCAAATCCTTACCAAAGGTACTAAAAATGAAATCAAACCAACTGGAGGCTTCAGAGAGACCACAAGACACTTAAAGACTCAAGGAAGAGTAGTTGGAAAAAGGCTGATCAGAGAGAAAATCAAGACAAAAGAAAACTTGTGCATGAATAGGGGCCAACATAGGTGCAAAGGAGGCACCAATGTTATGCAACATAGGCTCAAAGAAGGATCAACTAGAGTGCAATGCTTTGTCACAAGATTGGTGTAGGTATGCAAAGTTTCGACACAAGAATTGCAATTAAAACTTAATGAAAGGTCTTCCTAGGTATATTCTTAACTGAATAAGACAGTAAAGGTTTGAAGAAGAGGTAAGACAAGCACAATGGACAAAGAAACGAACAAGGGAATACATCGTTCCCCAGTGTGGTCGCCAATTTATTATGCAGAACCTACGACTGTAGATAGAAGTATCTTCCCTAGGCCTGGTGGACTGACCTAGAACAATAGAAAGACAAAGGGACTGATGTTTTCCTTAAAGTAAATAGATAATGGGATGAAGCCTACCTGGAATCTATCATATGCTTTGCTCCTTCCTTGGCTTGAATGCTCCAATCCTAGCTCTAATCGCTATAATTAGAACTTTCATAGTCAGATAAGACAAGCCAACAATCCAAGAAATATATGTAGTATCATCTAATCACTTTATTCAATAGATAAAGATGGTATTGAAATATATGAAACCATAACATCATATGTAAGAAAACAAAGAACTCTTTGCATTAATAGAAATGGAGTGAGTTACACCAAAAATAGGTGTTGATCCTGTAAAAGGGCTCCTCCAAGTTGACTTGTCCTTTCCTTGTCACAAAGTGCACCTCTAATCACCCTAATGCAAGGAAATATATCTCTCACATCAACAACATAAGGGTATAATCACTCTCCAAAAGCCAACAACCACCAACCAGGTGCTTGTGGAATCAGATAAATATATAGGAAAGGGAGGTAGTTCATGAATTCTTATCCTTTTACCAATATGGGCTCGAGATCCACTCTTAATGGGAGGACGAGCTCAAGGGATAAGGGATGAAAACTCCAAAGTAGGATAGGATAGGATTGAATATTTTTATTTGAGGTAAATGGTTACAATAGATCTTGGAAGCTTATGGAAGAGGAAGCTTCAGGATTCTTTTTTGTTTTCCTAAATTTCTAGAATTAACACACCCCCAACATTGAGCAACCTGTTGGTGATCAGCACAAGTGCATAGTAGGGCAACCTGGTAGCTAATGCTAGCCAATAAGAGGCCAGGGTGTGTTGGTCCTCAAAATGACTGAAACAAGGTGTTTTCAGGCATAAAATCAGGTCTTAGAATGAGTCATGCTTAGGGCTTTGTGAAAAGATGATGAAAATGGGTCAAAGGATGTTGAATGATCCAATTGAAGGCCTATTAACTAGATGTGACAAAATGACCTATAACAAAGGCCTTTGTAACAACCATGGGTCAAAAATCCATGTAATAAAGTTAATAAAGGCAAAATAAGACCAAGGTCATGGGACACTTATTCCAAGTTGAAGGTTGGGCAAAACATCCTAGTGGCTGTTCATTTGGTTTATTATGGCTAAGCGAATTAGCAAAGGCAATGGAAAAGGCATCGAAAAGGAAAGGAGGCATTAATTGACAATTTATTTGTGAAAATAATGGAAAATAAGAGAAAAGGAAGGTGAAAGGTCGTAGGTTGCTTGTGAGGAGGAAAATGAAGGAAAAATAATGGAAATTGAAGAAAATAGAGGCCTTATTAATAAAAAGGCTTATGAGTAGAGGCCTCTAATGCCAGTTCACTTTTCGAGCTCTCTCTCTATTCTCTTTCTCTCTCATACTCTTGCACACTTAGAGTATTCTTCGAGCACTCTAGCATTAGAGGAAGGAAGGCAAAGGAAGGACAAGAAAGCACAAGGGAAGCAAAGATCACGTAAGGAAGAGCAGGATCAAGCAACTACAACATGATTACTTACAGGTATTGAGTTGCATGTATGATTTCCTTGCCAGTTTTGGCATCCATGTGTGTTTTTGGTTCTTTCACTGTCATTGGCATGGGTTTTTCCAAGTGTGATAGTGGTTTTCAGCCTTTCCTTGCCATTTCAAGATAACCATGGTGTGATGGGGTTTCTCTTATTTAGTTGAGCTAGATTTCCAGATGGTTTCGAAACTGAATGGGGTGGTTTCAAGGGAGAAACACAAGGCCTAGGAATCCTTGGATCAGTGAAGGTGGGATTGCGGTAAACGCTGATTGTGTATACCCTCGTTGGGCCTAGGAATCCTTGACTGGTGAATGACAGGATATATCGTAAAGCATAGAGGTTGGAGGTAGACAAATTCCTCATGGTTTATATGGAGAAATTCATAGGCATCCATGCTTGTATATTCCTAGTGATCCCTAGACCAGTATGTGGTGGGATTGCGGTAAAGCCTAGTAGTGTATATTTCTTGTTTGGCCTAGGAATCCCTTGGAGGGATTGCGGTAAAGCCTGGTTGTATAGATGAGGGCTTGGGCCTAGGAATCCCTTGGTGGGTTGTGGTAAGTTTGAGGAAGCCCTGGTTGTCTTATTGTAAGTCCCACATTCATGCATGGAATATGGCACCGAGGTGATTGGTTGAAATAAAGATTTGGTTCAACCCAATTTATGGTCGGGTGGTATGTGGAAGTCCCTGACTTGGTTGGTTTTGCATATGTTAATAAGAGTTCTTTTCCTCTTGAGTATTATGTGTAAAGGTGCTTGTTATTATGTGATGATAATGGTTGTTCTATCATTGTTATTTTGTTGGTTATGTGCTGGTTATAAGCATGGTTTATGACACACTTTGGTTATGGATCTCATCGTGTTTTGATTAGTACATGAAATGTTAATGAATGTATGACCTAATAAATGATAATGCAACTATTGTGAGAGGGCATCAAACCCTCTTGATGAATCTCAGATAAGTATGAGGTCCCTATGCTCATATGTGTTTATATGACCCGTAGATTACATGTTCATGATGTGTTTTATGGAATGCTTGTCATGGTTAGGCCTTGTTAGGTCAAGCCCTTGTTTAAGTTTTGTAATAGAGGCTTTGTCATCTTGTTATTTATCATTTCTGGAAGTTTCATGAAGTTTTGGGTAGAGGCCTAAGTCCTAGTCCTAATAAAGTGGCTCAGAATCCAAGGTCACTGGCACAAAACTGCCTTAAAAACACCACAGTTGCTTGGAGGCCTTGCTATGGGAGTGACTGGAGGGTCCCAATCGCATGGTAGGCTTGTCATGGGAGTGATTTGGGGTCTATTTTAGTCATTAAGCAATCTCTCTTAGGGGTTGGACACCTGGAGGGGTTGGTTGGCTCCTAAAGGTTCTATAGCTCCTGAGGAAGGTCAATTTGGTTTTGGTTTATTGATTACACTTCCTAAACTACACTTGGGGAGTTGATTCCCTGGTGGTCCAGTTAGCTTGGGTAAATGTGGGAGGAGGGTATTATAGTTCTTCAGGGAAATATATCATGCCTCCCACTCCTACCACCTGTTATCACTCAGGTTGTTCCCTGCTTCCTAAAGGGAATACGGCCGAGGTAACCACTAACCAATCTTTTAGTTACAGGTCCTAGCCTACCTGTAACCAGAGAGGGCTCTCTTTATGATTTAGCTTTGTTGGTGGATGATTTTAGGCTAGTTATGGTGTGCTGTTTTGTTTGAGTTTGGTTGGTTGGTTAATTCAAACAGAGCTGAGGTATAATTTATTGAACAGTTTGGGCCATTGGGCAATGGAGTCCAGGTAGTGTGCTGCTGAAGTATGTTTATGAAGACAGAGTATTGCTGCAAAGCCAGATAGGCATCTGTGGAACAATTTTTTAGATTTTGTGATGAAGTTATGGAATTAGTGAGTGAAAGGCAGTTGAGAATCTTTCACTATGCTAACAAGGGAAAAATGAAAGTATTGCTTAAGAGCAGTTAAGAATTCTTAAACAATATTCTCAATGATAGAATTAGTTTAGACATGAGCAATTAAGAATTCATATCCATGGCTAATCCATAAGAAAACATATTTAGAAATAGAGATTGAGCATAGGGTGTGTTCAAACAAATCCTAAGCTATTCTTTTTCTCTATTTACTATGATCATGAACATATATGAATTATGGCATACACAGAAAAACAAGAATACAGTTCAGAATAACTTATTGCTCCAGCAAATGACACAGGAATTCTGCAACACAACAGAGCCATTCATTTCCACCTTCAGACAATATAGGAACCAGGAACTCCACCAGCAATTTGTATTAGCAAAATGTCTCAAGTATACAACAGAGCTCTTCTGAAAGAGTTTCACTACAACTGACCCTCAATACATTCTTTGAGGGGATATATATACAAAATAGGATACAAAATATCTTAATAGTGAGTTATTGTGCAATAAATTGCACCACCAACTCTCTTACAAAAAGTATAGAAAGAAATAACTACAGCATTTAATGTGGAGATGGCAGCTATCTTTCTGTCAGACAACTTTTGACTTTTTGGCTCAGGAAAGTTCGTTGTAGCTGTGCCTTTAATTCTGCGTTAGTTGAGCCTGTTGTCTAAGTGCTTTGGTGAGTCACCGTACGGATGCTTCCTGTGATATCTGCGTGTTGAATTGTCTGTTGACCTGTATTGTGACTGAGATCTGAATTTTCACAAAAAGAAATAATATAGTGGCATCATCTGGGCAGAATTTCCAGCATTGCCTGCCACCAATCAGCTGGAGGTAGCTAATGTCTCCTTATTTTTACCAGTGTTTCATCTGCTTCTGTATATCTATAGAAGTTTGGAGGCACTTCAAACAGATGATTTATCTCATGCTCAATAAAAAATAGATTTTCCAGTTTGTCATACAGAGACTGCCCAGAGGGAGGCCCTGCTTCTTCTGTGGAGCTGTTGGATGTTGTTATTTGATTGTCAACATAATTGTTGATCCTTGTGATATACTGATCATATGACAGTAGTTGTCATGTACCAGTCACTAGGCTTGGCAGTCCTTTGTCCTGTAACACTGTCATCCTTGCCCTGAATTCATCAATTTATGCCTTCATATCCTGACATTTTCTTTCTAGAGTTTGAGTGAAGTTCCTCAAAGTCAGCACTTTCTTAGCTGTCAGGATAATGTTTGTTCTGTTGTTTATTTCTAGAGCTGCCAATTCCTCCCTAATGTGGTTATTGAGGAAATGTATCATTTTGTTGGCCTGCTCAGGCATGATTCCTAGTGTTGTTCTGGCCCTTTGTATTTCAACATGAGCTATGCCTATTAGTTCAATCTGCTCATGTATTGCCTGGATTGACCTCCATTGGTCATGGATTGATTGGCCAATTTTGGCCCAAATTATCTTCTTGATTTCTACCAAGGTCTTGCCTAGAAGCAATTCCTTTTCCAAAGCTTTCACTTTGGCCTCCAAGGCCTTTATCTCTCTCTGCTTTTCTGCCACTGTCATCTTGGACTTGTCATAGCTGGCCTCTAGCTTGGCCAGTATATCCTTGGCTTCATTTATTTCTGTCACTTGAGTTTCAAGCTCCTTGATAGCTTTCATTAAGTCCTCCATACTCATGCTAGACTCTGCTGCTGTTGTTGCTTCTGTTGCCTCTATTGCTGATGTGGCTGTGGTTGGTGCTGGAATGGCAGGAGGGGCTGCTGCTGCTTGTG